>JAAQRG010100834.1:0-11271 GCA_011634625.1 Babylonia areolata | reverse complement strand
CAGATAGATAGATAGGGTGTGTGTGTGTGTGTGTGTGTGTGTGTGTGACGGAAACAGAGAGAGAGAGAGAGGGGGGGCGGGAGGGGCGAAGGGACAGAGACAGAGATATTGTGTGGTAATTATTTACGAATGTATACTATCTATAAGCATGTGCGTGTTATCGCGCTGTCTGTTGGTAAGGTCGGTTCGTTGTCCACCAGCGGTCAGTGAGACATAATTTTTTTTTAATGAAAAACAACAACCAGCTAGGACTTCCCCTTGCTCGCCAGACCGAACAGACTTTTTCTTCTTCTTCTCCTTCCTCTCCTTCTTCTTCTTCTCTTCATCCTCTCCTTCCTCTTCTTCCTTCTGTTCCTCCCCCTCCTCCTACTACTTTCACTACTGCTACTGACATACTGCCAACAGCAAGTCAACAAAAATAACAACAGCCATTATCATTAAGTAGCCTATAGTTTCTTTCGTACATTGTAAACTATAAAGGAGGAATTCTGTTTTGTATTCGGTCACACAAGCTGAGAATCTCTCTCTCTCTCTCTCTCTCTCTCTCTCTCTCTCTTGCTTCTATATGACATACACTAAAATGCGTTAGGATACTTTTGTCAATTATTGTAAGTGCGAATCAACAAGAAAGAAAATGTTTAACATGCAAAAGTTAAAGATATCTGAAACCGAGGATTCCTAAACAAATAATATTGTTTCCTTACTCAAAATGGAAAGCTTTAACTTAATTCAGTGAGCCCTGCACCCGTACTTTACTCTGGCATCAAAATTCGTCTCATTAACACGGTTTTTGGTTTCGTAATATTCATAAACCGGATAGAAAAGGAACGAACGTCTACAGTATTTTCGCATGTGTCCACGTGTAATTTGGAGAAAACACAGTATATTTTGTGCGGGTTTCTTTTTTCCCCACATGAATATGGCATGAAAACCTGCCGAGGCTGAGCTCCTCGGGGTTGAATGGATTAATTGTAGATTTTGGTGGTTTCTCATCAGTGCCTTCCTCAGTGTCGGAAAAGATGGGACTGCGAGTGACTTCAGTGTGACGCTGCATCTGGTTACAGGAGCCCGATACATGGTGTTGCAACAGACTGATTCACAGCCCGTGTTAGTTTTGCAGAGAAGGTGGCGAGGGACCGTCGAAAGAAACAAATTTAAAAACTTTCCATTCTGAATAAGGAATCTGGGGATACTTGCCTCCCCTGAAAGTGACCAGAATGTGCTACGTCGGTGATATACAGATCATACGGCTTTTTAAGATACCAATACACTTGCAATTAAACGACTGTAGTAGCAGCAGCAACAACGAAACAACAACAACAACAACAACAACACACACACACACACACACACACACACACACACACACACACACACACACACACACACACACACACACACACACAGAGAGAGAGAGAGAGAGAGAGAGAGAGAGATTAGAGACAGACAGACAGACAGAGGCACAGAGACACAGGATTTAACTGACATAAAATTGCGTTTTTGCTTAAAAAAGTAAACAAAACGAAACTGAAAAACTCGCAGAGAAAAAGCATAAAAAACAAATTCAGCTAAAATGTAGCTCTGTATTCTGCATCAGAAATAAAAATAGAAGAAAAAAAGGAAAAATAAGAAGGAAGAAATGAATTGTATGAAATGTCCCATCACACACACATACAATTGCAGACATCTGGATAAAGGATCAGTTTTTACTATTTAATGCTATAGATTAAAACTAAATAGCTAAAGGGTAGTAGAGCAAGGGGTTTGTGTGGTGAGTTGGGGGAAACATGACAGGTGGAAAGTGGCATCAAAGATGAACATTTGAAAAAAAAAGTAGAAGTACATTAAAAGAGATAGAAGTACATTAAAAGAGACTTTCTTAAAGGACCTCGAAATGGGAAAAACGCATTATATTCAAATATTAGTATACACAATCCCGAGACTGAACAAAGTTAGCATATTCAGATATCAAACGTGAAAACAATCAATTGAAAATATGTGAAGTAATTGAAGATGAAATCAACTTTCCACATAGATCTCTGTGAAGAAAACAAAAAACACAAGAGAAAGTTTTCACATGCTCCCGAGCTTATTTAATTGAATTAGAGAAAACTTACAGATATCGAATAATATCTTTTAAACAGAGTTCACTAAGTGTCTATGTAAATGAACACTTAACTACTTTATATGACTACTCGTATATGCCTTTCTTTTTTTAAGATTCGTTTTATGTGCCATATTAATTTTGTCAAATATTTTAGCGCTGTTTTCTGTCGAGAGAAAGGTTCGGAAGTTCCCAACCACACACACGCACACACACGCACACACGCACCACGCACCCACGTGCGCTCACACATACGCACGCAGGCACACATACACACACAGATCAAACATCATCGACTGCCACCAATCAGTTGGAAAGTTTGAATGTGCATGATGAGATAATGAAAGTTTGAACATGCATGATGAAATAATGAAAGTTTGAACATGCATGATGAGATAATGAAAGTTTGAACATGCATGATGAGATTATACATGAAGACAACAACATTGAAACAACATGCATGGAATTCAAATGTTAAAACAACAACCAAAAACACTAACAACGACCAAAAAGACATCGAGATAAAAAAAAAAAATCTACACAGTGCCCGGATGAAATTCAAGCAGTGAAAATACAAAGAAGAGAGAAAGATTAAAAGCACACAAAAACCGCAATCAAGAAATCAAATCTACTAACACTATTACAAACGCAAAGAAATTATTGTAAAACCGCATGCAAGAAGAAAATCACCAATAGAAGCAACAACAACACCATCATCAGCAACAACAGCAAATCAAGACGACAACCTTATCAAATACAAGTGCCAAGACAAATCCACGAGATACAAGTTCAAAGTCAAATGCAAGTGCGAAGGTAGGAGATAAAACGAAAGAGTAAACTACACCTGCAATCAGACTCGGGGTCTGCTGTCTTACCCATCCTTGACCCAAGGGCTGAAAAGATGTGTTAAACACAACATTTGAACCATCACCAATATATTGCACACATTTCGCTGCATGTTGGCAACACAGATTTTAGTGGCGTGTTTTCATTCTTTGGGAGTTAGAGAAAGCTGATGGCTATAGGTGACGATTCTGTGCGTGTATTCTAGAGCGTATATTTCTAGAGCACTACACGCTTCAAAATGACACTAAGAGGGTTTAAGAAAATATATACACTATATCTCAAAACCGACATAAAATTAAGACAATGCTCAACATATCTAAAAGTACAAGGGCACGCACACATGCCACACACACACACACACACACACGCACGCACGCACGCACGCACGCACGCACGCACGCAGAGATGTATTCTTACATATACACATATTATTTATGTATGTACACAGATGAGGACGGCAATACCAACAATGGTTCACAAACGATAGAATATTCACCCTTTCACCACAACATTCCCCTCTCCCAACACTCCAAACACAACCTCAAGCGCTACTCGCTTCACTATCATCGATCTCAAGTTCGTTTCATGAAAAACTTTTTATCTTTTTTTAAATTTTATTATATAGTACGAAGGATGAGTGGAGAAATTAACAGTAAAACAAATACACAAAAAAATGGGGATGGGGGTGGGGGGATGGGGGGCTACACTTTGGCGAAGAGCTCTTCCCAGGGACAGAAGCCCGATTCACACAGAGAAATATGTTGTGACAGATAGTGATACAATACAATACAATACAATACAATACAATACAATACAATACACTGCACTGCACTGCACTGCACTGCAATACAGTGCAGTACAGTACAGTACAGTACAGTACAGTGCGGTATAACACAATACAATACAATATAATACATACAATGCAGTGCAGCATAACGCAACGTAACGTAACGCAACGCAACGCAACGCAACACAATACAATACAATACAATGCAATACGAAGAAGATGAGAAAAGATGTATTCTTTCTAACCTGAAGTCAATCTCTCCATCACCGTCTTTGTCCAGCCTTTTGAGAAGAATTTCGATCTGTTCATCTGTGACATCGATTCCTGTTTTCTGAAGAGAAAAATAAACAGCAACAGTGTAGGTTATGCAGGTGGAAAACGAAAATAAAACGAAGATATATGTGTGTTTAAACGCCATTTATAAGGGCAGAGAATTCACATGCACTCAGTCCAGGGCTACCGGAAGGCGGGGCCCAATCTTCTCCTCCTGCTGTTTCAACCTTCCTCAACCGAAGTCTGGTGCCAGTTGACACGTGTGTAGAGTGTATAAAATCGGAGTAAAGTGCCTTTCCCAAGGACACAACACCATGCCGAAACGGAGCTTCGAACCCTGATCACTGGTGAACACTGAATCAGATGTCTGTCCAACGCCTAACACGATTCTGCCTAAAATTCTACCCCCACCCCATCGGTCCAAATAGACAGGGGATAAAATAGAGAGCCTGTCACCGGGTGGTGGATCAGAAGTCCAACGCCTGTCGCGGTTCCCGTGTACACGCACACAGTCTGTAATTCCCTTTTCCCCTGTTTTCAGACGATCTGCAAAATGTCTGTGACAACATTATTCACATAATTCAGTTCATATACGCACACGCGTGATTTAGGTTTGGGCTGTCAACCATTGCTATTCATCATTGCCCTTAAAATCAACATAGTGATCGTTATCTTTTTTTGTCCATTAAGTACAAATGCTCAAAAAAAGAATTATACTTTGCTTTGTTGTGCAAAACTAAGTCACCTCAGTTACAATTTGATACCCCAGAAATATTACTGCAAGCAGTCTTTGTTTAAACTAATTTTACCCAGGACGTCACTTCGAGAAGAAAAAGTCAAACAGTTTGCAATTTACTTTACAAAACATCCAAAAATTCGGTCATTAAGTTGTACCTAATCATAATTTATTCTATTCTTCTGTTCCGTTGTATCACATAATGTACGTTTTGTAATATTTTCTAATGTATGTCTTGTAATATTCTTAAATAAGTTTACACAACATCCCTTCACAAGGGGACATGGCCTTTTGTTTTTTAATCAACAATCCAAAACCGAATATTCGCGCCCTTCACTGTAGCAATATGCAATGTGTACTGACCTTGACACCATTAATGAACTCCTCTCTGGAGATGGCCATACTGTACCCCCCTCCCTACACTAGAGCAATGTGTACGGACCTTGATACCCATTGTAGCAATGTGTACAGGCCTTGATACCCATTGTAGCAATGTGTACGGGCCTTGATACCCATTGTAGCAATGTGTACGGACCTTGATACCCATTCTAGCAATGTGTACGAACCTTGATACCCATTGCAGCAACGTGTACGGGCCTTGATGCCCACTGTAGCAATGTGTACGGACCTTGATACCCATTGTAGCAATGTGTACGGGCCTTAATACCCATTGTAGCAATGTGTACGGATCTTGATACCCATTGTAGCAATGTGTACGGACCTTGATACCCATTGTAGCAATGTATACGAACCTTGATACCCATTGTAGCAATGTGTACGGACCTTGATACCCATTGTAGCAATGTGTACGGACCTTGATACCCACTGTAGCAATGTGTACGAACATTGATACCCATTGTAGCAATGTGTACGGACCTTGCTACCCATTGTAGCAATGTGTACGAACATTGATACCCATTGTAGCAATGTGTACGGACCTTGATACCCATTGTAGCAATGTGCACGGACCTTGATACCCACTGTAGCAATGTGTACGGATCTTGATGCCCACTGTAGCAATGTGTACGGATCTTGATGCCCACTGTAGCAATGTGTACGGACCTTGATACCATTGATGAACTCCTCTCTGGAGATGGTCATACTGTTGTCCCTGTCGAAGTGACGTAACAGGTCGATCAGCCGGTACCCGGCCTGTTCCACCCACTGCTTCAGCTTGGTCATGGGGTCGTTCTGTGCACACATACATACACACACACACACACACACACACACACACACACGCACATACATACATACATACATACATACACACACACACACGTACATACATACACACGCACGCACGCACACGCGCACACGCATGCACGACCAATGTACACACACACACACACACACACACACACACACACACACACACACTCATTGTATTATTGTTATTAATGGAATACATACATAAATGCATACATACATACACGCACGCACGCACATACACACACACGCACACGCGCGACCAATGTACACACACATACATATATACAGACAGACAGACAAGTACACACACACGCGCGCGCGCGCGCGAGCGATATTGTTTTTAATGGAATAAGATCATTTAGCAGCGTGGTTACTTATATCTTTGGAAGTGAGTAAACTGTTAATGGTTTTCTGCTATACTTTTGCCAGAGTCACCGGCAGTTCTGTGCTTTTAGTCACCGCGCTGCGTTCCACTTGTTCTGACATTTTGCCTTCCTTTATTGTTTGTACCCATGAATTCGGGACATGTTCCCTTCTGTATTTCGATTATGATGAATGATGATGATGGGGGTGATGAAGAAGCTGCTGTGGAAAGAAGTGCATTTAGGTATGGAACTATTTGACAGATTGTATCCTCTCATAATGCATCTTGGCGTTAACCAGGCAGAGAGATACAGACGCCTGCAGTGTTGGTCAAGAAATTCAATCATCACATCCAAAGGCGTATCCGTGAAATGGATGACGCAGCCTTTCCTTTTTGAGCTATTACCACACACAGCTCTAGCTTAAAGATGGTCATCGGAAAAAAAAATGAATTAGAAAATATATAAAATCTGAACATTGTTCCTTCCTTCTTTGAAAGATATGATAGATCATATGCTTTCACCTTGACCTTTAAAAGGTGAATAAACAAAAAAGGACGGTCACCAGGAAAAAATATATGCTTTGACCTTGACCTACCTTTAAAAAGTGAATAAACAAAACAGGAAGGTCACCATGAAGACAGATATCCTTTCACCTTGACCTTAAAAAAGTGAATGAACAAAAAGGAAGGTCACTTGAGAGACGGATATGCTTTCACCTTGACCTTTACAAAGGTGACTAAATATAGGGTCACCGAAAAGGCAGATATGCTCTCACCTTGACCTTTATAAAAGTGAATGAACAAAAAAAAGGAAGTTCACCAGAGAGACAGATATGCTTTCACGTTGACCTTTACAAAGATGATTAATAATATGAAAAGAGGGTCATCAGGAAGGGAGATAAGCTTACACCTTGACCTCTAAAAAATGAATAAAAAATGAGGGTCACCAGGAAGGCCTCCCAGGGGTCTATGGGCAGGTCACGGCGTATCGTGTCCAGCATGACTCCCCCGTGCAGAACTCTGAGCGGCCTCTCCCCCTCCAGTCTGTCCTGCAGATCCTTGAACTGACGGCTCACCTTCAGGTTCTGTCACGGTGCCGTGAGAGACACAGAGAGAGAGAGAGAGAGAGAGAGGAGGGGGAGACAGAGAGAGAGAGACAGAGACAGAGAGAGAATTGCATTTGAATAAACTTATTTTCTGAGGGTAATAGAGTATGCAAGACAATGCTGTGTTGTTTTTTTTTCCCCCATCCAGCCTTCGAAGGGGAAACAGTGAAATATAACAAAGGGAGAAAATCATTACATCAATACAGAATGTACACCAAGGTTACATAAATGGAAATTTTGGCATTTATAACACTACATAGGTAAAGGAGAATGAGAGGAGAAAGTCCAAGGGGGCGGGGAACGGGGGAGCGGGGGGATGGGGGGTAGAGAGAGACAGAGAGAGAGAGAGAGAGAGAGAGAGAGAGACTGGGAGAGAATGAAAGAGACCCAGACTGATGTTTTATTGTACATTGGCCACAGGCCACTATGCAATTAAAATCAATAATAGTTTAATTCTAAGATAAAGGGAAGTACATCGATTAATAAAATCAAACTTGCTTATTACTAAAATATGCCACAGGTCATTAAACAAATAAGTTACAATACAGAATGAAAACAAAAAAAGGGAAGTGAGCCGATAATTAAAACGCAATCACATATACACGCATACATTCAGGCAGACAGTAGACACACAGGCAGACAGGCAGACATATATACGGAAAGTATGACAGACCAACTGACCCCAAAGTCCAACAGGTGAAGACCGCTACACTCGTTCCGCTCAACGCCCAACAATATGGCGAAGCTGCCTTCCGGACCCAGTGAATTGTAGCCAACCTGTTGAAGAGCCACAGTGCCAGACATTGCCACGTGTCACAGCACCACACCCACAACACTCATTGTTTCTCATAACTCACTGATGCTTTACTGCAGTATAATCAGCCTCTGATTGTTTGATAAAAAGGTACATGCATGCATTAAGATGCACAAAATGTCGTAAATAAAGGGTGAAATGGAGCAACAATGTCGTGGACTAGTAACTAAAATGTAGGCAGACAAGTGTTTAGATCGCAACATTCTTGATACAACTTTTCTGTTCATCATTTAAAGGAAAACAATATGGATTCATTATGTACTCTCTCTCTCTCTCTCTCTCTCTCTCTCTTATTTTATTTTGTTTTCATGATGCTTGATAAACAAATATTGCTACAGAGCGAGCAATGAAATTTTGTAATGCTAACGTTAATTGTGTATGTTCATTATGGTTTTTGAAAACTCTTGCAAAGTATTTGAATACTTCACGAAAAAAAAATCAGTATGGAACATTTTTATCAACATTTCATAGCCTAGAACCTTAACGCTTTTCAAACCAATGTAACATCTTTATCTTACAAAACGCGTATGTGATTTAAATAAGGGGTCAGTGAAATCATATTCACTGTATATAATGCTTGGCAAAAAAAAAGAAAAGAAAAAAAACAACAACAAAAAACGCGGGGTAATTATCTCCCTCAGCCGTATTAACTTTCCCCGAACAAAGTCGGGCTCCGATTTACCGGTACACCTGGATGGAGTAAAGTGCCTTTCTCAAGGACGCAGAACCATGAGAAACCTAGGGCCCGTGCACAGCATGCACTCAGCCCACGTAAAAGAAATTGCGACAACAAAAGGGTTATGTCTGGCAAAATTCAGCAGAAATATCCACTTTGATAGTAAAACTAATATACTTGCAAGCAGAAAAAAAGGAAAGAAAAACAACAATGATGACGAAAAACAAAAAAAAAACTGTGGCTCTGCACTGTGAAGTGTTCTCCACGGGAAGAGCGGCCTCGAATTTCACACAGAGAATTCAGTAGTGATAAAAATGAATATGATACAATACAACACAATACAATACAATACAGCTTACTTTCAGTTCTTGCAGGGTTTCGTTGACTTGCAGACTATTGGCCAGAGAAAGAGCGCCCTCCAACGGCAAGCGGCAATAACTGGCGTCCAGTTTCAGCAAGGTCCGGTTGACTTTGATTGCCTCCCCTAGACTGATGGCCCCCTCCAGCCCGAACCCGTTCATGCTGATGTTGATCTCCTTGAGTCCCACGTTCTCCTGGGGAAAGTTCAGTTTCTGTGTCAGTTTCAAGGTGTCAGGGATTTCGGAGTGATTCATGTATACATACGGCAGAGAACATCTGCTCTAAAAAATATTTATTAAAAAAAAAAAAAAAAATGATGCCTGGCCTTTGCATAAAATCCATCGCGCTGGTATAAAATAAAATAGATAGATAAGTAGTTAATCAAAATAAGAAAAAATGGAAGGTACTTGAGAGGCAAAAATGGCTGGAATGAAATCGGAGTATGATTTAGCCACACTCAGCGAATTTGTGCTACTCAACCACGCATGCCGTGCTCACACAAACGCGTACATGCACGCACGCACGCACGCAAGCACGCAACCACACACGCACGCACGCTGGCACGCACACCACACCGCATCGCACCGCACCGCACAGCACAGCACAGCACAGCACAGCACAGCACCACAACGCAACGCAACGCAACACCACACCACACCACACCACACCACACACCCCAACACACCCCACCACAACCCACCACATCATACCACAAACCAACACAACACAACACAATGCACGCGGAACAATTTGCAGTCTCGCAGACACCAAACCCCAAGCCCCAGCGAACAGTTTCAGTTTCGCAAGGGATAACAAGTAACTAAGACAACAACCAACAACATTATAAATAGCAACACAATCAGCAACAAGACGACAAACAACACAAGCACAACAAGACAGCAAACAACGACACAATAAACAACGACAGAACAAAGAAACAGTAAACAACACAATAAACAACAACACAACAAGCAACAACACAACAAACAACAAGACGACAAACAACACAACAAACAACAACACAATAAACAACAACACAACAAATAACAAGAAATAACAACACAATAAACAGTATCAGTATCAGTGCTCAAGGAGGCGTCCTTGCGTTCGGACAAATCCATATACGCTACACCACATCTGCCAAACAGATGCCTGACCAGCAGCGTAACCCAAAGAGCTTAGTCAGGCCTTCAGGGGAAAAAAAAAAACCCTAACAAACCAACCAATAAACAACAAGACAAAAAACAACAAGAAGCAAAAACACAATAAACAACAAGACAACGAACAACAACACAACAAACAACAACACAACAAGCAACACAACAAACAACAGCAACACACCAAGATAACAAACAACAGGACAACAAACAAACTGCAAAGACAACGAACAAGACAACACCTTGATCCCCTCCGCCACCAGTACACAGCCCCTGGTCTGGAAGTGGTTCCAGCTGATGTCTAGGCTGCTCAGCCCCTCGTTCTCCATCAGGGAGTCCTTCAGCCACTGGGCACCCATGTCCCCCAGCTCGTTGTGACGTAGTTTCAGGTGACGTAACGTCGAGTTGGTCTGACGTCACAGAGGGGAAGGGTTTTTTGTTTTTTTGTTTTTGTTTTGTTTTGTTTTTCTTCTTTGTTTTCTTTCCTTAGGGGGAGTATGTGTCTGTGTCTGTGTGTTGGTGTGGGATTTTTGTTTGTTTTCTTTGACCACTTTAGCAAGTTAGTTTTCTTTGCTAATTTGCTTGTTTGCTGCTCCGTTTGGTTTGATTTGTTTGGTTGTGCGTGTGTATGTGTGTGTGCGCGCGTGCATGAATGTGCGTGTGTCTCTGTGTGTGTGTGCGCGCGCGCCCGTGTGTGCAGCGGTTGTGCGTGTGTTGGTGTACTGACAGAAAGAGAGACACAGCTTTATCCTGTGAGACAGAAAGAGTGACAGACAGATTGATAGACAGACAGACAGAGAATCACACAGACAGACAGACAGACAGAGATACTGACA
>JAAQRG010100832.1:0-7500 GCA_011634625.1 Babylonia areolata | reverse complement strand
TGTGTGGTGTGGTATTTTTTGTTGTTGTTTTTTTGATAAAGTCGTTTTCTTTTTCTGGTGTGTGTGCGGTTTCAGTGTGTGTTGGTGGGGTTGTGGGAATTACTTTCAAGCACACACACTAAAAAAAAAGTCTGGTGAACTTTAATGGTTTTGAACTTACTCCCTCCCCCCCCCACCCTCCCTCCCCCAAACCCCCGAAAAAAAAAAAATCTAATTCGCAGATAAGTCCTGGTGCGCAACCAGAGTCACATTTCGCTGCTGTAATCGACTTTGAGAGAAGAAATGTCGGAGAATTCGAAACAAGCGATCAAGGAAGCGAGGATAAAAAAGAAAAAAGAAAAAAAGAAATCAATCCAGGGAACTGGGACATTTATGAAGAAAGACGGAGAGAACAACAAAAACAGAAAAAATCAGTGCAAATTTTAAAGGAAAACGAGGTGAGCGGCATGAGGGCAATAAAGCCACGACAAAGGGCGTGGAAGATGAAGAAGAAAAAAATCAAAATCAGTTGCAAGAAAAATTATTCTAAACGAATAAAAGAGGAGAAAATGTCTTATTTCTGACACACGACTCCGAGATAAGACGAGAGAGAGAGAGGGGAAGAGAGGGTGGAGTGGGATGGGGTGGAGGTTCTCCTTCTGCGTTTGTAGGCATACGTTCATCGTATGTACGAGTGGGCTTTTATGTGTATAACCGTTTTTAACCCCGCCATGTAGGCAGCCCCATACGCAATTTTCCAGGGACTGCTTGTTGAGTATGGTCATGTTTTGATGAACCACCGTAAGCTGACATGGAAAACTGGATTTTTAACGTGCGCGTTTTATCTTCTTCATGCGTATACACGCGAACAGGGTTCAGGCACGAACAGGTCTGCACACACGCTCACCTGGGCGATCGGAAAAAGCTCCATCCTTAACCCGCCAGGCGCGCAGAAACTGGGGCTCGAACTCATGACACTCGAGCCGGAATCCAGCGCTCTAACCATTCGGTCATGGCACCCGTCAGATGGGGGGTCTGGGGGGTGGGAGGGTAGGGGAGGGGGGTAATCTTTAAAGATGGCGGCCGGACGCCCTCATCTTCACTGCAGTCCAGCCCAGAACGGCTAGCAAACACTGTGATGGGGACAGCAGACAAGTCGGTCCAGCTCCTAAATTCTGCTCCGCTGCCACCAACCCTCTTAGCGCGGATTAGCGGAGTGTGGCCGACGACCGGCTAAAGCATCCTCTTGGTCCCGTGAAGGAAACCATCAGTTCAGTCGGCGGTCCAGATCAATGGGGGTGGAGGGATTAGGGAGCAGGGTGGACAGAGGGAAGTGGGGGATGGGAAGGGAGGGAGGGGCGGATGGCGTCCTCCTTCTGCAGATCATCAGGGGATGGCGGTCCACAGAACTGTGTCGTGCAGGAGTGGGATGAAGTTCGTTTGGCGTTGGTCAATGATTTGGTTAGTGGTGATCCGAGGGTCCGGTTTGGCCTCATCACACAAACGTGAAATGGATTATCGGGATTCGGTCTTCATTTTGGGGCTCTGCCTTGCCTTTGGTTCCCCCACCCCCACCCCCCACCCCCACCCCCCACTAAGTTTCGATTCTGCTGGGTGAGTTAATGAGTTTCAGTCTTTCATCCTCACAAAGACCAGACAGGCGGCGTGATTTGCACCACATTTTCAGGGACCGCCTTAGCTCTGACCTGAACTATATTTCAACAGGATACACGAAACTATATTTCAACAGGATCTGGTCAGTGCGTGGCTGGCTGCTTTGGGTTGACGAAACATACATGGAGCGAAACCAACATGGGTACCATGGTAAAATACAAAACTTTAAAATGATATTCTTACAGATGACCAAATACATAAACAAAGCAGCCCCTTTGTTTTCAAAACATGGGCATAACATTTTTGCTTTGTTTTGTTCTACCTAATTTGTTATCCTAACAGGGTAGATGCTATCTCTCTCAAAAGCATGCGGGTATTATGGTTTGGATTCAACTGCATCTGCCAAGGAGGCTGCTTTCACTAATGCTTCATTGCTTCTCAGTAGGCGTGATCAGGTAAATAGTTACATTCGAATCTTCCTTCCAAGTTTCTGGAAGCGTCCGATATGGGGCAAGGCGTTGTCGATAAAACTCTGGTGGTGATCCGATTCAGTATCGGGATCTGGGGAAATTTTTTAAAGGATTCTTCACGACTCGGAGATAAGGGAGATAATTTGAAAAAAAAAAAATCTTCACCATTGAAAGATGGGGGGGGATGGGGCGGTGGGGGGGGGGGGTCGAGGGGGGAACCGATAATTATAGAACTATTTGGTGATAGTAGAAGTAGATGATCTGCTGAGTTCCCTTTTACTTTCAGCTTCAATCAGCTTTTTTTCCATGTATACATGCAAAGACATCAGCTTTGTCCCCCATCAGTAGATGAATATACGATCACAATTTTCAGAACATGAAACAAGTACACATAAACAAAGCCCAGACAAGGTGTCTTAGCACTGACGTTCGTTCACATCGGCACACACACACACACACACACACATACACTCACACAAATGAACGCGTACGCATACACTCAGCAAGAGACAGACAGAAAATAATACACAGACAAACAGAGAAAGACATGTTGGTGGGTGTGAATGGTTGGAGAGTGATAAAAAAACAAAAAAAACAAAAAAAACAAACCCAACAACAACAACAACAAAAAAAGAAGAAAAAAAAAAGAAGAAAGAACAGAGAAACGCAGCAGAGGAATTTGGAGAGCTCACTGAGAAGAGAACGAGAGAGAACACAGGAGAATCTGCGTTATTAGGAAGAAGATAAGGAGCAGCGTCCATCATTACTGTCAACAGGCATTGAAAGAATCGTTTCTCCCACAGACCTTCGTTTCCACCCCCCCCTCCCCCCCGCCACTCCGGGCTCCTTTGCCAGGGAAACGATTCTCCTTTGGAAGGTAAAGAGATACCTGAGATATTCGATGTCTTCTTTACTTCAAAGTACTTTATCGGTGTTTTCTTGTTCTTCTACAAACCACATCTGTCTGTCTGTCTGTCGGTCTGTCTGGTTGGCAGGCAGGCTGGCTGTTTGTCTGTCCGTATCAATAAACAGCATCTATGTCAGTAAACTATTCAAAAATCCATCGGTTAGCTGATCTTTTTTCCTTACGATGGAAAAGACGAAGAGCAAAGGGGTTGCTTTAAAAACTGAAGGAAAGAAGAGAAGAATAAAATAGAACAGAAGACAGACAGACAGACAGACAGACAGACATACACATCGACATAAAAAGACAAACATATCGATGGACCGACAGGAGGAAGAAGAAGAAGTAAAAACAAAACAGGCAGTTAGGAAGAACGGAAACAATAACAAAAGAAAGAATAAGATTCTCTTCTTCTTTTTTTTTTTTTTTTAAAGAGGATGGGGTGGGGGAGGAAAGGAACATCCCAAAAATAAATACAGAAAGAAAAGACAAGAAAAACGACGCCCCACCACCCCCCCTCGCCCCCTTCCGCCTCCCCCAAAAAAACACAAGCAAACAAACAAAAAATAAATAAATAAAAATAAAAAAAATAAAAAAACGAACACACACCGTCCTTGCCGAAACCGAAGATGTTTTCAGACACGCGAACCTGCCGTGTAATAAAAACAGAGAAGAGGAAGAGCCGACGGACCGTCCACCCCTTCCCCCCCCCTCCCTCCACCCCCGAACCCCCCCCCTCCCCGTCCCCCCCCCACCCACCCACCCCTTCCACCCCTCTGCTCCTGAAATCCAAAACTTTTACGACTGTCGTAGATTCAAGATCCAATCACATTACGTAACATTCGTCCTGAGGCTTTGTTCTGACACTGCACTGAACGTGAAGAGCAGAGACAGCTGGAGGTGGGGGAAGAGGTGGGCGGAAAGAGGGGTGTGGGTGGGTGGGGGGGGGGGCTTGCTGCGACGAAGGAGGGGGCAGTGGTGCTGGTGGTGGTAGTGGTGGTGGGGTTACGGGTGGAGACTCGGTTGTGGTGGGAAATATAGGGTGAGATGGGGGTGCGAAATGGAAAAAAGTTATTTTCTTTTTCTTCTTTTAAAAAAAAAAAAAAATTCTATTTTATTATTTTTTTTATTTCTAAGGGATGGTCAGAAGAAGGTAATCTAAATAATAATTATGTTCTTGTGTTCTATCTCTGCTGCTCTATTCTTTCTCTCTGCTACGTTCATCATCGTTTCTGGCATACATAATGTGTAAACGCTACATTCACTCATGAACGGACGCCCACTCACACACACTCTTTCTCGTTCACACAACCCCCCACCCCACCCCACCTCACTCCGCGCGCGCGCGCGCGCGCGCACACACACACACACACACACACACACACACACACACACACGCACGCACGCACGCACGCACGCGCGCACACGCACAGGGGAGAGACAGAGAGAGACAGAGACAGAGAGAGAGAGAGAGAGAGAGAGAGAGAGAGAGAGAGAGATTGTCTAACACTACAAATAGAAAACTGTATTCAATTAATGGACAATTGCTACACACATAACTTAAAAGTTAGTGTTGATACTTCCATGCATTAACGAATGTAACTTTAACACACAACTGCATCAAACACAGTTGTTTCGGTTTTCACACTCGCGCAGGAAAACCTGTTGAAAGTAGCAAGCAAACGACAGGAGACCACAACGGCTGTAATTGGACTGAAAAAAAAACCCCCAAACAAACACACGCCTTAACCATATCAAATGTCTATAGAGGAATTTAAAAAGTGATACATAACAGTAAAAAATCTCTGACTGAATGTGGGTAGACTTAAATTATTCTGCGATAATTGGATGTCCTGAAAGAGGGTCAAGACATCATAAATATATGACTTTAAAAAATACACAATTTCTGCTCTAATTGGGTGCTTCCAAAGACGGTAAAGGCATTGAATATTGATGACTTTGCGAAACTACATTATTCTGCTCAAACTCAATGTCCTGAAAGTCAGTAAAGATACAGAATATGAATGACTTTACAAAACTATGACTCCACAAAACGATGAATCTGCTCTAACTGGATGTTCTCAAAGACAGCAAAGACGCTATGTACAAATTGTTTTATAAAACCCTTGGCGTGGATATGATTACGATAGAGTAGTTTCCCCTTATCATGCCTATCGATCACACATATGTGCTATGATCGATGTTATACGTTCTTTTGTGTGAAATTATGGAACCAAAATGCTCCAGCGTTCCTGAACACACACACACACACACACACACACACACACACACATATATATATATCATATATATATATATATATATATATATATATATATATATATATATAATGTGTGTTGCACTCGATGAACATTAATTCATTTATTCCGCATGCCCAGCATAAGAAGTAGATTTTCAACTGAATGGACGGAAATTCTAGCTCCTTTGGAGGGAGTCTTTTTAAGCCCTATTGGAAAGAGAGTCTTTTTGCTGGTTACAAATCCAAACCGTCGGATGCTCCAAATGGGGAACAAATAAGCAGACAATCTCAGCCATAGCGCAAAAGCGAGTGCTCAGTCGGTTGGGATGTCAATTTTCTGTTGTTCGAGACCAAGATTCTGAGCTGGCTGGCACCCACAGCACTAAAGGTCCATTGCCCTTACCTGTATTCAGCAGGTGGGGCAGGTTTTGGACTATTAGGATCCATCATCAGAGGTTAATAATAATAATAATGGTATTTATATAGCGCTGGATCTTGTGCAGAGACAAATCAAAGCGCTTTCGCACCAGTCATTCACACGCATGCATAACTCTAATACTGCAGAAACTAAAGACAAGGAAGGGCAGGCAATGGAGGCTATTTTGGGAAGAGGTGGGTTTTAAGGCCAGACTTGAAAGAGCTGAGTGTGGAGACTTGACGAAGCGAAAAAGGAAGTTCATTCCAATCGCAAGGTTATCGTGTTAGCAGTGCCTGAACTCTCCCGACTGATGTATGGGGAAGAGGTTGAGAAGGAGGGGGAGTGGGGAGGAGGGGGGGGGGGGTGCGCAAGGGGAGGTGGGGGTGGATTGATCCTGGCGCCACCTGGGGAATCGCACTGAAGAACTATTCAGGGGGGTTAACTGCCAGCAAAGGGAGCGAATGAACATTGAATGACGCAGCTCTTCCGCTATCGAGTCATGGATTTTTAAGAAATGCGGAACACCGAGAACTTTTACTATCAAAGCAAGAACGGTTGGTCTCCCAATCAGTTTTATCGTCTTCATAAATTTGAACTTACCAAACAGTGATCTCTGTTCATGCGCTTGTGTTTAGTTCTTCGGAGTGAAAATGTACACGCACACAATGGCAAAATCTGCCAGCCGAACGGCCAAAAGTCAGAGACAACATTGTCTGTAACCGGTATCATTCGACCTTGAACATGATTACTTCTCGTCTGCACACAAGATTAAACTTCCAATTAACGTGAAACGCCTGGAAACTCCCCCCTCCTCCCCCCCCTGCCCCCCCCAACACACTTCTATCCCCCACCCCACCCCTAACACCCAATACACACACGCCGCATGCAATAAATAGTGAGGCAATTAATAACAAAACGAGAGATCTGGTTTGTCACATTCGAGTTTAACGTGCACGACCACCATCAGGTGGTTTGGCTGACAGGGATACCACCACCACCACGTCTGCGGCAGACTCAACTGCAGGAAGGCAGGGGGTGAGCAGCGTGGCAGTGATGAACTCAGCTGGCGCGGATGGTGGGACAGAAAAAAAGAAAGAAGGAAAAAAGAACAAAAAAAAAGAAAGGCCACTGTGACACAGGCATGGGTGGGTGGTGGGACACGGTCAGTCCAGCACTACTTCACCGATGTCACCAGACTGACAACAGCAGATCAAGGGTTAACAAAGAATAATGCCAGTTCTAACGCAGAGCAAAGAACGATTGGAACTCGCAACCTTTTGAAAGCATGCCCAACATTCTATCCAAACTGAGGTGATAAGACACGAGTGAAATAGGAGGATGAGCACTGGGCAGCTGATTATATATAGATCTCCCCCCTGAAATGGAACCATCGATCAGTGGCGTGCTCCGCTGGTTGATAGAATGGATCAGGCCTTAGGCCTCTGAGACTGATCAGGGAGACAGGGACACGCCCCCTCCCCTTCCATCCCCTCTCTCTTCCCTTCCTTCTTACATACACACCTTTTCCCTTTCTCCTCTCTGCCTAGCTAGTCTCTAACTCTCTCTTTCCCCTTTTTTTACTCCCTTACCCAGCGACTCCCTACAGTTCTCTCACATTCAAAAAGGAAAAAAATGTGTCTGTTCACTTTCGTGGGAAAGACTTGATCTAAAAAAATTACATCAAATATGAAGTTCCGGCAATATCCACATTTCTTCCACTGTGTTCTTTCCATTCAGTTTCGTTCCTGAGACCAAAAAAAATCGTAAATTTGTTTAAATAAGATTGTAATATATACCCTACATTTCTTCCCCTGTCAAGAGACGTAAAGAAGGCCAGTCAAAGAGCGGAGGGCAA
>JAAQRG010100829.1:0-11254 GCA_011634625.1 Babylonia areolata | reverse complement strand
TATGTTTTTGTTTCCATAACCCACTGAACGCTGACATGGATTACAGGATCTTTAACGTGCGTATTTGATCTTCTGCTTGCATATACACACGAAAGGGGTTCAGGCACTAGCAGGTCTGCACCTACGTTGACCTGGGAGATCGAAAAAATCTCCACCTTTTACCCACCAGGCGCCATCACCGTGATTCGAACCCGGGACCCTCAGATTGACAGTCCAACACTTCAACCACTCGGCTCTTGCGCCCATCGATAGATATGGTCAATTAGACTTTACTGAAGAAGTGATTATGCAGCTTGCAAGTCTGGGTAAATATGAAAAAGTTCCAGAAGCATCTAATTCTATTGACTATTTTCGTTCCATTTTCCCATAAAAATAATAATAATAATAATAATGATGAAAAAGAGAGAAAGAATTGTAAAAAAAAAAATTTTTTAACTAAAATGTTATGCAGAGTTAAAGAAATAATAAAAATAAAAACCAATGTGATGTGTGTTACCAGTGGAAACCACCTGTGCTTTGTGGATGGCATGAGCTGCCTTCGGAGTTTTCATGAAGGTAAGGTCATGCATGCATATGTGTGGGACTCAAATGCAAGGATAATAGGGTGAGGACGGAGCTTGGTTTTTTATGGGTTTTTGTTGTTGTTGTTGTTTAAATTCCCCTTCTATCAGTGACGACTTCTGAAATAAGTATATCCAGTTTGTTATTACCAACAGTGTTATAACAGGGAAAAACCATGACTTCTAATAGTATGCATGGGTTTGTGTATACCATGTTTCTTTCACTGTTTCTTCCTCAGGATGTTCAGTGTACATTCTTCATATATACCTATATTTTAAAAAAAATTCTTTTTAGATATATGTCTAAAAACAAATTGGTTTCTTTTAGACATTCTCTTCATGATCTATGTGTATCCAAAGAACCAAAGCAACTGTTTCCACTGTCAAAGCAGATCAGTTGTTCAGGTGGGTGTGGTTTGTCTATTTCTTGTAACAATATCAACAAATATTTTGTTAAAAAAAAAAAAGAAAAAAGAAACTGACTGTAGTTCGTGAATACGTTATATTTTTGTATCCTCAGTATGCTACATTAGTGTTTACTATATAAACTCTTTTGTTTTTCTGCAAAACAAGAAGTCTGTTGCAGTGTTCATGACTTATGTGATTTCTAGTAATCAATCAGGAAATAGATATGTTTTTATTTATAGCACTGAACATGTAGTTTTTGACACAGTACAGTGAATTTTGTTTCAGAAGAAAGAAAAATGACTGCCTTCTCAATTTGAATAGAAATTGTGAACTTGAATATCTAGGATGTTTTTCTAGTAAGAATGTGCAAAATACTGAAAATGCTCAAAATTTCTAATTTTAACAACAGCGGTCAAAGGTCATCAACATGACTATGTTCCACAAGCATTTAAAAAATATCACATTTTGAAACTCGTTTTATTCTGATGACATTGATATATTATACATGAAGTTTGGTCAATAAATGCATATTTTATAAGCATTTTAAAATTGCTGCATAGTTATTGCTAAAAAAAAAGTGTGAAAATCTCCAAAACTGTTGAGAGTTAAGTAACTACAAATTATCACATAGTTATGGTTATGATGCTGTCAAGGATGGACAAGACAAAAATGAAACCCTTTCTTTATTCAAAGAAGGTTCCCTGAACTAAGCACTGATTCACTTAAACTGTCACCAAGTAGATTGTGATATACTGAAATAGAAAAAGAGTTAGTGAATGAATGATTAAGTGACAGCAAGACTGAATGTGAGCATGAGTGTGTGTGTGTGCATGAATGCATGTGGGTGGTTGGGGTTTTGTTGACAGTACACAGTTTTAGTTATGATCTAATTCAAACTCAAAAGTACAACAACAAAAAAAGAATACATATAAAAACATTGTCATACATAAACTGATATGTTCCAAGTGCAAGCCAGTAAAAAAAAAGATAATAAAAAAACTACATTAAAAAAAGAAAAAGAAAAGACCAACATTATTGTACAGCTCAAAACAGAATGTATCTCACCTTACTGTCCTTGAACATACCTGGCAGGAATAAAGTTAATATACTAACAACCAAAACATGTGTGCTGGTAACAAATGTTGGCAAATACATATTGAGCACTATATACATGAGTACCTATATATATTTCCACAGTTCTTTCATAAATGAATCAAAAAAAGAATCTACAAACTGAACAACAACAACAACAACACACACACACAAATAAAACCAAAAAAATCTCAAGTCATCCTCACCATGTCTCCAAAGAAGACCTGGTTCTGTTTGGCTGAAGATTCCCAACTTTCAAAGAGCTGCAAATTGGTCTCCGTGGGTTCTACAAAAAAGAACACCTTCTCCCCCTGCAAATACAACCAAAAAAAACCAACTTAAATATCCAATTTAAAAAAATACATAAAAGTGTGAACATGCAGTGTAATACAGGAAGAGAGAAAGAAAAAAGAGAACAGAAAAAAGAATTAGACACAGATAGACAAAGAGACATGGGGAACATCACAACGAAATAAAAGAGCAGTCAGATTAGGAAAATTTATATCCTTATTTATGGTTATTTGAATATGAATATTCAAACACTCACACAATAAGGTAAAACAATCAGAATCAAGCCTGAACCAAGTATCACAATCAAAGCTATACAACATCAAAAAGCAGTGAACAATGCAAGAACATTGAACAGGATGATTTAGAAGGTTAAAAAATGGAGTGTAACAGAACCAGTCTGTGTGAAAGTCTGCATATGTCTGGTGCTATTGATTTTTGCATTTTATCCTGTCTCACTTCTGTAACAAAGTATATACAATAATACAACCTGTAAAAAAATATATCGATAATAATTAAGCTGAAGGAGATGCATGAAAAAAAAAGGTCGTATCAAAGTTGCTAAAGTTTTTCACAGCACATTTCTTGGAACAAAGTAACTTATGCCTTGACAAGCTTCTTTCCTGTAGCAGGTTTCAGGATTTGTAGAAATCCAGCATTCTTTTTTCTTCTGCATTTATGGGCTGCATCTCTCTACATCAATGTATTGTTACAAGAGTCTTTACTTTTATGTCTGTGTTTTTACCACACTATATAGGAAGCTGATTTTCATTTTAGAAGATGAAAGCATGCTATACATTTTTTAATTTTTATGTCTTCTTGCATAAAATGATAATAGTATGCCATATGTTTCTGAGTTTCCATGACGAAAATGCTAACATGAACTGCAAGATCTTTAACAAGCATATTTTATATTCCACTTGTGCGTATACACAGAGAAAGTTAAGACACGAGCATGTCTACACATTGTGCGTATACACAGAGAAAGTTAAGACACGAGCATGTCTACACATATGCTTACCTAAGGAACTAGAAAAATCTCAACTCTTAAAACAACAAATAGCAAAGAGTGGTAACACTCTCCATTTACAAGGTACACAACTTCAAGTCAGTGCTGCTTACGCTAAGCACTGACTTGAAGTTGTGTACCTTGTAAATGAAGAGTTACCACTCTTTGCTATTTGTTCGTCATTTGATCTCCTGGCCTTATTGTTTGTTAATTTCCTCTTAAAACACCAGACGCTGCCAGGGAATTCCAACCACAGACCCATAAACCCATTGAACGTAAGTCCTATGATCCAATTGCTTGGCTACCGCACCATGACAAATCGAAAATCCATGTTCTAAAATACACTACTGTCATGACAACAGTGGATTAAGACTCTTGCACGTGAAAAATGCAAATATCTTCACGGAGCCCCCTTCCCATCACTTCGCTTTCCTTCCACATGCCCTGTTAAATTCCTTTCTCATTATTCAAACACCTCCCTAAAATCAGAGTGAGGCAAAAAATAGTCATCCACATGAAAGCCAACAGATCTACAGGTGAATGTGTGATAACTCACAAACATAGAAAGAAAAAAAAGAAAATTAATCTGACACCTAATCATTCCAACCTTGCAGTGAGACAACCAGACTCCAGTTCTACTCCTCACATCAGGATCTCTTGGTTATTCTCTCTGGTCACTCCCACAAATCCCTTCTCCAACCCATAAAGGAATCCCCCATCCCCTAAAATCAAGTTTAATCTAATATATTATACTGTTTCCCAGTTGTGCTGGACTCTGCCAGTGGTCTGATTCCTACCCTACACAAAATACTACTGCTCCGCTCATGAGGAGAAATCTAAAGTAGCTGCAGCTAGTGATCACCCTTAGTAAATTACCCCCCTTCTCTGTGCTCATGCAGGGCCCTCTTTGCTGTGCATCCAAATGACAAAAAAAATTTTTTTTTTTTTTTGCATTTTGTGCATCGACGTGGCTAAGTCTTTTCGCATTTCCTCTCTCTCTCTCTTTATAAATTCTCTACAACACTGAAGTCTTACCTTCAGAACATGGTACCACACTGAGGTGCCACCGAAGTCGATGTGAAAGTCGGTGAAGCTGTCCTTGACCCCCATCAGACAGTACTTCTGCACCTCTGGTCGGTCCGGCACCATTTCGTCGATCCGTTCACTGGGCCATAAGGCAGACACCCAGCTCAGCTCTTTCACAATCCGTGGTGGTTCTACCAGTGGAGCTAAGCTGGAAAAGAATAAAGTCACTGCCTGCTAAACTTGGAAACCCATTACGGTTTGCACAACTTATGCAAACTATGTATATATGAATGCTTGTTTTCTTTTTTATGCATGAACTTCTGTTGAATCAAAAAGCTTCACACACAAAAAAAGAAAACATTTCTTATACAGCATATAAGATCTGTGATGTCTAAAAATGAATGTTGAATTAAAGACCCCAAAAAAGAAGTAACAAAACACAACAAAAAGAACCTTTTGATACAACAACTAATTTAATTGCAAGAAAAATAAGACAAATAAAACCATAAAACAAAGAGGAAAAAAAGCACGCAAAAAAGCCCAAGACTTACTCAGTCTTGGAAAACTCCAGGCTGATGACGTTGAGGATTTTGTCCCTCTTTCCTGGGCTGTTGAAATACTCTGTCCACTGCCGCATGACCATCTTCTGATCCTCTTGGTATTCAACATCAATCACGTCAAACTCAAACAAGGGACCTGAAACACACAGTAACACAGAGATGCAGTTACCAATAGAAGGGATTTACATTTCTTTTTTTCTAATTACAATGAAAACTGTGGTTGTGATACTGTTACATATCATTAACCCTTTCGCTGCCAGGAAAAAAAGATTTAAGTAAAATCTGTTTGCCAGGGTTTTTTCACAAAAAACGGGTATAAATTTTCAAAAAATTCTGTGCTCTTTGATATTGGAGAAAGACCCATAAAAGTATATATTTTCTGAAAGGTAAATGAATAAAGAATACAAAACACGACGTTTTCCATTTTATATATTTTTAGTGACATGCTGTTGTTTTGAAATCAGTGTTTTGTTTTTTTGTCACATTTTCAACTTGTTCATTACAAACATTTGTCAGGTAATTAGCACTAAAATATCACATTTTCTGGACAAATGAATATCTGCACACACAGAATCATACTAGAACAACCACAATAAAAAAAATGAAAAAGAGATAGATACATAGTTTGACATGGTACAGTATATGACACGAAAACACAATGCACTGTGACTTCTCCAAGTGATAATATGGATGCGAGGCCACACCCCCTCAGTCTCCAGCCCCCTCCTCTTCACCCCTCTCACACGGTCACTTTATCCAGTTCTCATCAGACCTTGTTGGCTGAGTGCCAAGAAAATCACTCACACTGTGTCCTAATAATAATTCGGTTACTGTCTGTCGTCTGCTACGACAGTGCAGCCGGCATCACTCACTGGTAGTCATATCTTGGCGCCTGTCTTGATTGCTTCCTTTATTTTCTATCAAATTGTTCTATAAATGTTCATCACTGTCTTCTCCTTCGAATTTATGCTGCAATTCTTTTCTGAGCATCAGCTAAAGAAAGCAATCTTGGTTGATTTAGTTTGCCACGTTCGCATGTCTTGAGCACAGCATCAGTCTGACATTTTGTTGAGCGAGTGAGGTGAGGAGCCTGGCAAACACTGCAGCCAGTAACCCAACCAAAACATTCATTGATGGTGTTTCTAGCTATGAACAGAATCTAGACAGATTCCCTAAGCTAAAGCTACCAGCAGTTTTGTCAATGAACTGAATGCAAAGCAGGGAAAAATCAGAATATTTCGATGACGAGTTATCTCGTCATTGTGGCAGCCTATCCGCCTATGCGGAGAAAACGAAAGTAGCTACGGCTGATAACCTCTCGTAGTAGGTTACCTCCCCAATGCATCTCTTTAAAACAGGAATAAGTACTGTCAGAGAACAGCCATTAAAACAATGCTCATCTAGTACGCAAATTTACATGTTTGTTTTCTGGTTGCTGTTTATAATACACACATCATACACATGCACGCACACATACACACACTCATAAATTATTCTAACTATAAAAATACACACACACCCTGATGACCTAATTGAAAACATCTGTGCTAAGTACAAGACACCTCCAACTGCCAAACTGTACACATTTCATCATATTTTCAAAAATCTTATTGACGAGTCTGTGAAGTATTACTGTGACACATGCCATAAATTTTTAACAGAATGATTATCCCATCTCCTCCTCCTCCTCTGTTCGTGGGCTGCAACTCCCACATTCACTCGTATGTACACAAGTGGGCTTTTACATCGCCATATAAGCAGCCATATTTTTGGGGGTGTGCATGCTGGGTGTTTTGTTGTTTCTATAACCCACCCAATGGTAACATGGATTACAGGATCTTTAATGTGCATACCTGATCTTCTGCTTGGGTACACACACAAAGAGGGTTCAGGCACAAGCAGGCCTGCACATATGTTGACCTGGGAGATCGGAAAAATCTCCACCCTTTATCCACTAGGTTCCGTTACCGAGATTCAAACCCAGGAGCCTCAGACTGAAAGGCCAACGCTTTAGCCACTCAGCTATTGCTCCCGTCAGTTATCCCACCAATACAAAGTCCACAAGGTTCTGGGTTCGATGCCCAGTCTCGCCTTTCTCCAAAGTCTGACTGGAAAATCAAACTGAGTGTCTAGTCATTCGGTTGAGATGATAAACCAAAGTCCTGTGTGCAGCACGCACTCAGCACACTGAAAAGGAACCTATGGCAACAAAATGCTTGTCCTCTCGCAAAATTCTATAGAAAAAATCCACCTGAATAGGTAAACAAATTAAAAGTTTAATATGCATGCACTCAAGGTATAATGAAAGCGCTGGGGTATGTTGCTGGACAGGTAAAAATTGCAGTCACCCAGTGAGCAGTTGGAAAGAGACACACAGCGCCTGCTTGGCGATCTCTCACTACACACACACGTCGCTGTCCAGTGGATCCCTGCCCACTGTGGTCTGGCAGGAAACGAGGTGGCGGACAGACTGGCCAAGTCTGGCAGCAAACTGGAGCAGACAAACCAGCCAGTCTCATGCAGGGAGGCAAAAACTCTGGTCAAACGAAAATTCAAAAACATATTCCAGCAACAACATAGCCATCCACCTGATGACCAGATGCCTCATCTGCAGCGATTCCAGCAGACAATCATATTCTGACTACACACGGGGCACTGCCACCTGTGAGACCATATGTACCGAATAAAGTTGTCACACACTCCTGACTGCCTGTGTAAGACAGGCCCACAAACCCCGGAGTACATCCTGCAGTCCTGCCCCCTGTATCAAGATGCACGGACGCAGCAGTGGCCCTATGGAGCCACACTGGCAGAAAAGCTCTGGGGCACCAAAGAAGATCTCATCAAGACCACCACCTTCACCTTCATCTCCAGCATAGGACTGCAAGTCTTAGACCATGATCACGGGGAACGCAGAAGAAGAAGCTGGACAGTCATTTGCCTAACAGATGCGGCGTAGCATAAGGCACTGATGCCTCCTTTAGAAACTGAAACCAACAATCATTCAAACACTAGATATGGCTTCACACTGATTTCCTTACCCACTTTCTTTTCCACATCTTCCACAGAGAAAGTAGGTGGCGGCACATGCAAGTCCAGGCCCTCTTTTTTGTCCACCATGATGGGTCGGTTGAAGCCATGAGTCTCGAAGTACTGTGTGGTCAAATCTCTTCCACGAAGCCGCACCACTATTTCTTCAGCACTGAAACATAAACAGCAAAGCATGTCATCTGAAACAAACTGGCATGACAATTGATAACAATTCCAGTTTTTCTTCTTTTTGTTTTTGTTCTCTATTCTGCACTTTTTCTCTGAAACCCCAGACTGACTGTTCATCTTATGGATGTGGGTCTCTTGGCACACTTGTTTTGTATTTGGAACATACATACATTTACCAAAACAATACAAAATATTCTATTCTAACTATGAACTAAAACTGTCAACAGTAAACTAGAACTAACCAAATGAATGAGCTAAAAATTAAACAAAAGACAAAGAATAAGGTCAGTTACTTCATGGTCTCTTTTTTTCTTTACTTATGTACTAACTTATTGTCCATTGTGCCCTCTGGCATGTAGGACAGCAACAAAGAACCGTCACTCTTGTCTGTTTTGGGCCAGTCTCTGAATGGTACCCCAGATGTACTTCAGATCCTGAGTTCTGGGTCCTGGCTTGACTGTTTTGCGCCAGGCATTCTTTGACCTTCCTCTCTTGTGACTACCTTCTGGTGTCCAATGAAGGGCTGTCCAGGTGACACTACTTTGCTCTCTTCCCATGATGTGTCCTATTCGTTTCCACCGCCTTCTAATAATGATGGTCTCAATATCCTCTTGATTGCTTTGAGTAGCTGATGATTGCAGATGATACTGGGCCAGAAGATTCACACAATTCTACAAGGGTTTTTCTTGTAGAAGGCTGATAACTTGGTTAGTCCACTCTCAGTCACCCTCCAGCATTCTGAGCCACAGAGCAGTGTGGAAAGTACACAACACAGAACCATTCCCTCCCTTTCTAGCAATCTGAACACCCTCCTTCTATCCTAACAATCATAACACCTTCCTTTCATCTATCTTAACACCTCCTTCCATTCAACAGAATTACAGACTCATATTCAAAACCAACCAGTTCCTGCTGAAAAGCAAATCTACCTCAATTTATCAATCAAACATCAACAGAAATTATTTCGCCAAAACTGACAAAGAGCACACAGTTTCAACAACAAAAAGGTATTATATAACATTAACAGGAAGTAATAAGACAAAAATGCAGAAAGCACACATACCTGGGGAAATGCTTCTGTTTGATATCTCGTATTATTTTCAAGACTCCTGTCTTCACCTGCTACAAAAGAAAGAAAAAAGAAGAGAATAATGTCACACACAGCAGGTGGAAGACAACATGATTTGCTCCCTTTATTTGTTTGAATCAATACTTGTTTTCCTGTTTGTTTGGTTCAGATTTGCTTTCATTCTTTACAAAATCATAGCTGGCTCAAGAGACAGGCAAAGTGGTTTCATTCGTTTGTTTCAATTTCACAATCTGTTTTATATCTTTTGCTTCAATTTTACAATCTATTCTACATCTTTTCTTCCCTGTCCTAACATATATTTTTCCAATGAAAACACAGGACACATGATGACCTCATTTGGATTTCCTTGCCAATTCCATGCATGTTGTGAACTCATATTAATCTCAATGTCATAGATTCAGGGACACTGCTGTTAAAGGGACAGGGCAGCAAGCATTTTCTGCCATGAGGCCTAGCAGGTGGTGTCTTGCTTAATTACGTCAATTCAAACAGGCGCCACTCAGTACCACTGCTGTGTGATCAAAGCTACAAAATCAACACTGACAGAGATCCCTGCAGTCTGTCGTGGGGACCATGACAGAACAAACCTTGGTGCCAGTGTGTATAGGGAATTCAGGATGATTCGTGTGTAGTTGATGGTAATGGCACTGAGACGGAAACAGAAGATGGTGTAGTTAAAAAGAAACTCAAACACTTTACTGATGAGATATGTTTTGTTCTGTTGTGATTTAAAGGATATATCTGAAATGCAGTTGTTGTTTTTGGGGGGTCAGAGAAAAGGTAATTTAATCAAAAACAAAACAAAAACACATGCAAACAAAATCCAAGTGACCGAGAGGTTCATTGTTTACACACAAGTCCCTGTCCCAAAAAGCAAAAGTTACAAACATGAGACTGAGTGTATCAAATTACAATTATCTTATTCCTAAGTTTTTCACAATATGCAACAGATTAATAAAATACTAGCTCATATGTTCTTCCTCTGTTACAATAAAATTCCCTTTCTCCTTTCTAAAACTTCTGTTCTCGTTCACTAAATGTCATTAACTAAGCATCAAGAATTAGTACTTACTCTCCCCTCGACTCCAAAGGCTGCTGGGTCATAAAGCGGTCGTTCTTTCACTAGAGATAGAAAGACAAGAGAAATTAGGAACTTCAGAAAAATGAAATAGATAAATAACAAAATATATTTTTCATACTGTATTTTGTTTGGGAATTGTCACACTACAACAGTTATAGATAAACAGGACAATATGAAAATCTGATATGTCCTGCCCTGATTCATGTACATATTAAGTATGTAATGGATCTCTTCACAACTAGAACTGTAGAATTCTGTGATTGACCATGCATGAATTTCAACAAAACTAAACTAAGATGTAAATAAAGTAAAACAAAAGAACAAACCTGAATAAATATAGTTGTCAACAAACTGACTTCGACAAACATTTAAAACAATCACAAATAATATTTTTACATTTACAGATAACAGAATCAGATCTGATATATTCATAGATAACAGTATCAGATTTCACACTGCAAGGAGGTACCACATTTTCATACATACTTGCATTTATCAGGGTTTTTTTTCAGAATGTTGCAGACCATAAAATGGCATATCAGTATGACTTAACAAACTGATGTACAAATGAAAAAATTTCTGTGTATTACATTGTTAACAAATCTATAGCAAATATATACACATAACCGTGCATGCAAGTGTGTGTGCATGTGTGTGTGTGCATGTGTGTATGCATGCGCTGACATGCATCACATATTTCTGCTTACATGCAAATGAGTTAAAACTGTCCAAGCATCTGTATATCACTTACATGCATGCATGCTTGAAATAGTTGCTTCACTGCATGTGATGTAAACAGGAATGGCAAAGAATTATTTTATTTTTTGCTGAGGAGTATTGACTGTATTCCATGGGGTTTTTTTGTTTGTTTTTTAAAGAAACTCAGAATAATTCAACTGCCAAGACATCATATATATATAT
>JAAQRG010100822.1:0-7500 GCA_011634625.1 Babylonia areolata | reverse complement strand
TCTCCTCTCCCCCCCTCCACCCCCACCTTTGCGCATTGTCCAGGCTCCTCCTTGTCCCCCCCCCCCCCTCGACCCCCCTACACCACACCCCACACCCCCGCACACACACCTCCCTCGCTATCCCTCCCTCCTCCCCGTCACTCCCAGTAAATCAGAAACAGGTGTGATTGTAATGCAAGGGGGGGGGGGGGGGGCGCAGATTAAAAGACACTAGTTGTCGCAATGGGTTTTCTCCTGCAGCGGTGTCAGGATGCCAAAGAGGTCATCAACTTGCCGTTCGTTACCTGTTGCTGCCTTGCGCTGGAGGTCTTTCTTCTTCTTCTTCTTCTTCTTCTTCTTTGTTGGCTTCTTGTTATTCTTCTTTGTTGGCTTCCACCTCTTCTTTTTCTTCGTTGCTTCTTCTTCTACTACTAGTACTACTACTACTGCTACTACTACTACTACTACTACTACTACTACTACTACTACTACTATTTCTTCTTCTACTACTACTACCACTACTACTTCTACTTCTTCTTTGTTTGCTTCTTTCCTCTTTTTCGCTTACCACTTCTACTACTACTACTACTACTACCACCACTACTTCTTCTTCTTCTTTGTTTGCTTTTTTCCTCTTTTTCGTTAACTTGTTCTTCTTCCTGTTCTTCTTCTTGTTCTTCTTCTTGTTCTTCTTCTTCGTTTCGTTCGCTTCTTTCTTCTACAGCATTTTTTTTTTTTTTCAATTTTCTATTCTCCATTTACCCATTTCGTGACAGTCTTCTTTCGTTCCCTTGCCTTCTTTCTTTCTTTCTTTCTTTTTTTGTTGTATTTTTGTTGTTGTTGTTTCGTTTTGTTTTCTTCGCCTCCTTTTTGTCTATCTTTACTTGAATTCTTTCTTCCTTTTTATGTCTGCCTTCTTGATATGTTATTCCTCTCTCTCTCTCTCTCTCTCTCTCTCTCTCTCTCCCCTCTCTGTCTCTCTCTCTTTCTCTTTCTTCCCCCCCCCCGCCCCCCACTCTCTCTATCTTTCTCTTTCCGTGTTCGACTGTCTCTCTAACTCTCTCTCTTTGTCTGTCTGTCTCTCTCTCTCTCTGTCTTTCTGTTTCTCTTTTATCTTTTACCCTTCTGCATCGAATTACTTTACTCAATCATTCTTCTCCTCCTCCTCTTCCTCCTCCTCCTCCCTCTGTATCAGTTTCTTTTCTCTCTCTTTTTTCTTTTTATTATTATTATTATTTATAAGTCCTTCTCTTTTCTGTCCCTTTCTTGTCTTTCTTTTGACCGCTGTATCGAACTGTTTTATGCTCACCCTTGCCCCTTCCCTCTCCTTTCAGGCTTTCTTTGAAGCTACCATGGGTTCAATAAGAAAGTGTTCAAAGCCTGTTGAAAGAGAGAGAGAGAGAGAGACAGAGAGAGAGAGAGAGAGGGGGGGGGGAAGGAGAGCATCTGTGCCTCATGTAGATGTAGATACCTCACCCGTTGCTGCATACGTCCAACGTCCATATCAGACACTTACTTCTTTAAGTGGCGGTGGCATCGGTTTTTTTTTGTTTGTTTTTTTGTTGTTTTTTTCCTTTTGTGTGTGTGGTCTGTTTGTTCCTTCTTCTTCTTCTTCTTCTTCTTCTTCTTCTTCTTCTTCTTCTTCTTCTCAACCCATTTCATTTCTCTCCGTCCTTTTTTTTTGTTGTCGTTGCGGTTGTTGCTGTTGTTGTGTTGCTATCGATGGATGATGATGGCTGACGAATTTGTGTACAAGCGGCGGTGGTAAGCACCAGTGTATATCATACAGAAAAGGTGTGAGGGGGTGGAGATGGGGGGTTAGGGGGGAGGGGGGGGGAGGGGCGGTGAGGGTGATACACAGGCCCTTGCCATTCTTGCTGTCTCGTTCAAAACTGTCGTATTGCCCCCACCCTTCTTACCCCCACCCTCCCACCCACCCCCGACCCTCCTCCCCAACACTCTTCTTCAAGTTTGCTAAAGCGAGAATCGAACCGAGGGCATTTTGCTATCCAACCAACCCACCCCACCACCACCCCACCCCACCACCACCACTACACACACACACACACACACACACACTTATACATCACTTGTCTTTGAGTCAGTGCTAGGAAGGTAAGCAGGGGGTGGGGTGGTGTTGATGGTAATGATGAGGGTGGGGGTGGGGGTGACGGTGGAGTTCGGTGATGCTAGATGACCCCCGGAAAATTTCAAAGTTCTGAGGACAGAGGCAGTGAGGTTGAAATCAAAGTCCGTCCACCCCCCCACCCCCTTTAAAAAAAACAACATTTTAAATCCTCCTTCTCGTTGCATCTACCCTCCACTCCCCCCCCCTCCCATTTACTAACCCTCACCACCATTGCCGACCTCCACCCACCTTAACACCTCCTCTTCCCCACCCCCACCCCTCCTCTCACCCTCGCACACTCCTTTTTTTTCCCCCCCTGAAGTCCTGTTATCGATCAATTTCACAGAGCATTATGTGTGTAAGCACACTTTCCCACTCAATGATCCGAAACTACACTTTACGTTCAGTATTTTCCACCCTCCTCCTCCCTCCTCCCTTCTCCCTGCCCCTCCCTCACTCCCCCCCCCCTTCAAAACGTATATCATCAGTTCTGCAGTTTACATTGACAAAATAAAAAGCAGGGAAAGAAAAGGAGACAAGAGAAAGGCCGTGGATATGAAGATCGATATAGCTTCCGTCATGTATCATGTATCCTCCCCAATACTTAACAGCGGCTGAAGAAATCTGGTGGCCCGGGATTTATTTTTCTTCCTTCTTCTTCTTCTTCTTCTTCTTCTTCTTCTTCTTCTTCTTCTTCTTCTTCTTCTTCTTCTCCATCCTTCTTTCTTTCATTCTTTCTTTCTTTCCCTTTTCCTTCGCCCCTCCACCCCATCCCCACCCCACCCCCACCGCCACCAACATGTTACCGCAAGAATATAGCGGTTGGGGGAGATGGGAAAGGAAGGGTAAAGAAAGAAAGAAAGAAAGAAAGAGAGATAGAACGAAAAGAAAAGAAAAGAAAGAAAGAATATAAGAAGAAAAAATAAAAATCAGAAAAGTAAACGCGGGCCTTTAAAAGCTTCTCTACAATATACCCCACTGCCCCCCCTACCCCCCCACTCCCTCCACCCTACTACCCCCCCAACACCCCCACGCCCATCCCCCTGTTTTCTTCTTCTTTGACCACCTCATATTCTCCGCCAGCAAACCGACAGCAAGAAAAAAAAGAAGAAAAAAAAGAGAGGGATAAAAAAATAAAATAAAATAAAAAAAAGGAAGGAAGAAAGAGTTTGGCAAACATCATCGCCAAGCGTTTGGTGCCATGAAGATTCCCTTCCATCCAATCGAAACAACTGTTGCTGTCCAAGTTTGTTCTCCCGCTCCATCTTGTATTGTCGATAACACCCAGAGTCTGGTTTGTGAGTGAGAGAGATGGGCAACGGATTTTTTTTTTTTGGGGGGGGGGTGGGGTGGGGAGGGGGGCGGGGGGGGGTGTTGGTGGCGAGGTGGAGGAAGGGGGAGTGGGTGGGTGGGGGGGGGAGGAAGTGGGGAAAAACAGACGGAGACAGAGAGAGGGAAAGAGCAAGAGAGAGAGAGAAAGACACAGAGAGAGAGCGAGAGTGAGAGAGAGAGAGAGGGAGAGAGAGAGAGAATTTGGAATACGGAGAGGGGGAGAAGGAGAGAGAGAGAGAAAGAGAGAAAGAAAGAGAGATAGAGGGAAAGAGCAAGAGAGAGAAAGTGTGTGTGTGTGTGAGAGAGAGAGAGAGAGAGAGAGAATTTGGAATACAGAGAGGGGGAGAGAATGAGAGAGAGAGAGAGAAAGAGAGAAAGAAAGAGAGATAGAGAGAATCTGGAAGACAGAGAGGGGGAGAGAATGTGTGTGTGTGTGAGAGAGAGAGAGAGAGAGAGAGAGAGAGAGAGAGAGAGAGAGAAAGAAAGAGAGAGAGAATTTGGAAAACAGAAAGGGGGAGAGAATGAAAGAGAGAGAGAAAGAAAGAGATAGAGAGAATTTAGAAGACAGAAAGGGGGAGAGAATGAGAGAGAGAGAGAGAAAGAAAGAGAGAAAGAAAGAGAGATAGAGATAATTTGGAAGAAAGGGGGGGGGGGAGGACGACACGGAGACAGACAGATAGGCAGACAGACAGACAGACAGAGAAAGGTGATGATGACGATGATGATAAAGATGATGATGATGATTTATTGAAGAAACGCATAAAGTTCATTTCAGTGGGGAGTTCGGAGAGAGAGAGAGAGGGTGGGGGGAGAGAGAGAGAGAGAGAGGAAGGGGAAACAGAATAAAAGAGAGAATTTGGGAGAAAGAGAGAGTGTGAGAGAGAAAAGTGAGGGGTGGAGGTGGGGATACAGGCAAACATTCTCCCTTGTCTGCCCGCCTCCCCGCTCCCACCCTACCCCCGCCTCCCCACCCCGCCCCCATCCACACCCCCAAACCACCCTGCATCCCCACACATCCAATCCCTCGCCCACAATAATAAAAGAGCTCCCTACAATGCACAGAGGAGAAACGCAAGCTTTACCCGCCCCCCAAGCCCTCCCTCCCCCCGCCCCCCGCCCCCCGCCCCCACCCCACTTCCACCCAACCCCAAAAGAAACTGACAAGAAGAGAAAAAGGGAAGAAAAAGAAAGGAAGACGGGAAGAGACACAGAGACAGAGAGATGGAAGAGGAAGGGGAGGGGAAGGGAAGGGAAGGTGGGAGGGGGGTGGGGGGGGGAGGGGTTGAGCCAGGAGAAGCGGACGGAGGGAGGGAGGGAAGGAGGGAGGGATGGAGGAGGGTAGTTGTTTCCCTTGCAGACAGAACGTTGGATTAATCCTTTTCTGGACTGGCAGCACATCAAGGGAGACAACAATGAGAGTGATTTCCCTTTTAAAGCTTTCGGGCCTTGAGATGGAGGGGATGGGGGTGGGGGTGCAGAGTTGGAGAGGCCGGGACAGCGGGGTGTGGTTGTGTGTGGGGGGGGGGGAAGGGGGTGGAGCGGGGAGAGGGATGTGGGGGGTGGGATGAGGGCGCGGACAGAAACGGACGAAATTCATATTTGCAGTTACTCTTCTTCTTCTTCTTCTTCTTCTTCTTCTGCTTTCTTCTTTCTTCTGGGTCTATTTCTTCATCTGCTTCTTCTTCTTCATCGTGTTCTTCTTGTGTTGCTGCTGATGCTGCTTCTACTGTCCTTTTCCTTTTTTCCTTTTTTTTTTTCTTCTTTTATTTTTTCCCTTCTTCTTCTTCTTCTTTTCTTGTGTGTCTATGTAAGAACCAGTCCGGTCGGCGCATCATTCATTAAGGGACCCATTGATTTTTCTTTTCTTTTTCTTTTTTTTTTTCCCAGAGCAAAAGGAGGGGGGTTGGAAAGCAACAAGGACAGAAAAAAGAAGAGAAAGAAGGAAGGGAAGAAAAGGAAGAAGAAGAAGAAGACGAAGAAGAAGAAGAAAGGGAGGGAAAGAAAAAGAAAAAAAAAAGGGAAAAACACAGAGCCGCTGTCAAAATTGTTGCATAGAAATTGAGTTTTGAAGCACGGTGCCGAGATTTCTTTGTGGTCTCTTTCAATATTGCATTCCGCCGCAGGAGCTGCGCTGGGGCGATATAATGGAACAAACTTTGGTCCGCCTCCCGCCTGACAATTGTTGTTTGCAGACCTCGAAAGTCGCGCCACGCGTTCCATTTCCTGCGCCAGATTTGGCTTTTATTTCCTTTCATCAGCCCCCATTTTCTTGGGATGTTACTATAGATTTTTCTCCGGCCGGAGCCCAAGACATCTCGCCTGCCGCTGCCGTCCTGACACTAATGGGAGAAAGGACGCCTCGTCACACAATCGGGAACCGTCAGTCCGAATATTTTACCCTCCCTCCCTCTCTCCCTTCCCCATCCCCTTCCTTCTCCCCAACTCCCCTTCCCCCACCGCCCCCCCATTTTCCCTTCCCCCTTTGGCTTTCTCCGTTTCTGCCCCCCAAACCCCCTCCCGCACCACCTCCCCAGCCCTACCCCCTGCCCCTACCCCACCCATGCCACCCCCTGTCCTTTTCTCCTAGTTCTCTCTCTCCCCCTCTCTCTCTGTGTCTCTCTGTGTCTCTCTGTCCATACCTCCCCTCCCCCCTCCACACGCACTTCCATCACCATCCCCTTTCTTGCTTTCTATCCCTGGCCCCTTGAACTGAGATCCTGTTGCCGTCTTCTTTTAACCTCTCCCAGTCTCAACCCCCGTCCCTGCCCCTCCATCCCTTTACCCCCACCCTCTCCCTCTACCACCTTCCCCTTTCTCTCTCTCTCTCTCTCTCTGACTCCCTTGTAATACCTCTCTCTTCGTCCACACCCCTCCCCCCTCCTTTCCTCTCCTGTCGCGTCCCCACCCCTACCACCTCCATCCCCATCCCCCCACACACCACCCCAGTCTGTTTTTTTGTGTGGGGAGGACCAGTCAAAACGCATTGTCCAGAAGGATTCTGGCAGCATCTGAAGATGTGTGCCTTTGCCGAGAAGAGGGGTTTTGTCCTTCTGCCGGACTGGAAGAGGGCATGGGGGGTGGGGTGGGGTGGGGGGATGGTGTGTGTGTGTGTGTGGGGGGGAGATTGGGGTGTAGAAAAAGAGGAGGGGGGTGGGGGGTAGGAAAGGGGGAGAAAAGAGGGACAGGGGTCGGTGGGTGGGTGGGTGGGTGGGTGAGTGAGTGGATGCGGTTGCAATGTAGTGGCGGTAGGGTGGGGGGTGGGGGTGGGATGTGCAGCAACTTGACGCATATCAGTGCATCTGCAGGGGAGCCGAAGTCTTCAGAACATTGGAAAGTTTCTGAAGAAACTGTTTGTCTTTCTCCCTGCTTACAGTTTTCGTCGTCTTTTTTTCTCTCTTTTTTTTTTTTCTCTCTCTCTTTCTCTCTCTCTTCTGTCTTTTCCTTTTCGTATTCTGTCTTTCTTTTCATTCTGTTTTCTTTCTCTCCCACTCCCCCACCCCCACCCCCTTTTTTTTGGTGGGGGCCATTCTCTCCTTCTGTCCATCTCACCCTTTCGCTTTATTTATTTTCTTTTCATGCTGAGGTGGGTTTTTTTTTTGGTTGTTCTTGTTGTTTTGTTTGTTTTCCATCCTTGCCATTCGCATCTACTACTTTTTCTTCTTCTTCTTCTTCTTGCGCTTGTTGCATGCCTCTTTGTGTCTCCGAGACTGGGTGTTGGGGGATTGTCGAATGGGGGGGTACGAACGGAAAGGATTCTCCCTTCTTTTTTCTTCTTCTTCTTTTTTTCCTGCTGCTTTTGTTTTGGTTGTATATCCTTCTCTCACCTTTGGTCCTTTTAAAGATGTAAGCAAAAAACTGGGAGGTTTGGGGGGACTGGATGCAGCATCGGTTGCGTTCTGTTTTGACATGAATGTTTTGGGTGGGTTTTTTTTTTTTCGCTTTTTTTTCTTTCTTTCTTTCTTTCTATTTCGCTTGCGTGTGTGTGTGTGTGTGTGTGTGTGTGTGTGTGTGTGTGTGTGTGTGTGTGTGTGTGTGTGTGTGTGTGTGTGTGGAGAGAGAGT
>JAAQRG010100818.1:0-11315 GCA_011634625.1 Babylonia areolata | reverse complement strand
ATTATCATCACTACTATCATTATTACTACTGGCAGTACCATCACTATCATCATCACCATCACAGACGCAAGACTCACTGTCTAATTATCATCACTACTATCATTATTACTACTGGCAGTACCATCACTATCATCATCACCATCACAGACGCAAGACTCACTGTCTAATTATCATCACTACTATCATTATTACTACTGGCAGTACCATCACTATCATCATCACCATCACAGACGCAAGACTCACTGTCTAATTATCATCACTACTATCATTATTACTACTGGCAGTACCATCACTATCATCATCACCATCACAGACGCAAGACTCACTGTCTAATTATCATCACTACTATCATTATTACTACTGGCAGTACCATCACTATCATCATCACCATCACAGACGCAAGACTCACTGTCTAATTATCATCACTACTATCATTATTACTACTGGCAGTACCATCACTATCATCATCACCATCACAGACGCAAGACTCACTGTCTAATTATCATCACTACTATCATTATTACTACTGGCAGTACCATCACTATCATCATCACCATCACAGACGCAAGACTCACTGTCTAATTATCATCACTACTATCATTATTACTACTGGCAGTACCATCACTATCATCATCACCATCACAGACGCAAGACTCACTGTCTAATTATCATCACTACTATCATTATTACTACTGGCAGTACCATCACTATCATCATCACCATCACAGACGCAAGACTCACTGTCTAATTATCATCACTACTATCATTATTACTACTGGCAGTACCATCACTATCATCATCACCATCACAGACGCCTGACTCACTGTGTCATTATCATCACTACTATCATTATTACTACTGGCAGTACCACCATTATCATCATCACCATCACAGACGTCTGACTCGCTGTATAATTATCATCACTATTATCATTATTACTACTGGCATTACCATCACTATCATCATCACCATCACAGACGCCTGACTCACTGTGCGATCTTGGGCAGCACCAGCACTGTGTTCTTGGCCTGCACCACCTGCTCGTCCTGTGCCCCTCGCCGCAGGTTCTCTCCCCTGCGCAGGGCCTCCAGCTCTTTCTCCGTCATCATCTCGCAGAAGTAGTTCATGGCCTCGAAGTAGGTGGCGTGGTCTGCCAGTGCCATGTCCGGCCTGTCAATGGCGACTGGAACACCGCCATACATTTTTTTTAAATTATTTTTTTTAATTCTATCGCTCTCTCTCTCTCTCTCTCTCTCTCTCTGGGTAATCGGTGCACATTCATATTCAGCAACCTTAACCAGTACTTGATACACCTTGTTGCACTATTTATATATAGTGGATAACGTCCTAATTCGCCATATGCAAACTTGGTAAGTTAAGGTTAAGTTAGTACGTATTTTACATTTTGTTGTGGCTGAGTGATCACCATATTGTGTACTTTTGACCTCTTTCTAGGGGCCGGAGGCCTGGAGAATAAAGTTTTGTTCTTGTTCTTGTTCTCTCTCTCTCTCTCTCTCTCTCCCTCTGCGAATGTTTCGTTGGATAGTTTAAACTGTCCCGTTTTGTTCAAGAAACAAAATTCCATTTTTACACTGGTTTGTCCAAGATATAAAGAGCTTATCGACAAATACGTACCTTCAAAAATTCTGTAAATAACCCACAAATAGTTTTAAATTATCCGTTCTTGCTGCAAACAAAAACAGTACAGTCTTGAACAACTTGGCTATGTTCGTTCATAAAGCGTTACAAATGAGACGATCATCAACTTGTTAGTATGCTTTCAATAGTTTTGCTTAAGTGCCTCGATTGAATGTTTTATTGGTATTATTGTTTTCGTTGCCATAATATCTTACTTGTCTGGAACCAACTGACAGCAAATGTAACAACTCAACTTCTCTTGATATGGGCCAAAGGTCTGATCAGTATTTTGTAGTTTTTGTATTTGTATTGCTTTTTATCACAACAGATTTCTCTGTGTGAAATTCGGGCTGCTCTCCCGAGGGAGAGCGCGTCGCTATACTACAGTGCCACCTTTTTTTTTTCTTTTTTTTTTTTCCTGCGTGCAGTTTTATTTGTTTTTTTCATATCGAAGTGGATTTTTCTTCAGAATTTTGCCAGGAACAACCCTTTTGTTGCCGTGGGTTTTTTTTCGTGCACGAAGTGCATGCTGCACACGGGACCTCGGTTTATCGTCTCATCCGAATGACTAGCGCCACTAAAACATGTGTATTCGTATTCTCTCTCTCTTTCTCTCTGTATTCCGATTGTCTGAGCCCCCCACCCCCCCAGCCCCTTCCCTCCCTGCCCTTTCCCATCATTATCATCATCACCATCATAATTATTATTATAATTATCATCATTCTTAACATTATCATTGGTATTATTATTATCATGATTATATATAGTTGTTGTTAGTACTAGCATTATCATTATCATCATCATTATTACGACTATTATTCTTAAAAAAAAAAAAAATAAAAAAAATCAGTTTTAATCTAGAGGTCGTGTACCTTCAGTCAGAAGCACTCACATGTCATGGAGCCACGTGTGGATGGTCGGTTGTGGTCGCCTCCCCCAAGGGTGGTAACTGTGTCGCTGTCTGCCGGCATTGTGCTCCCCTGGGTCAGACACCAACAATGCGGGAACACTTACACATCAGTTTGGTAGCCTTCGGAGCCACTCTGTTTACGCATACCCAGATTCAAACACTTGACTGTTGGTTGCCGTTCTCTCTCTGTCTCTGGACCTTGCAACTGGAATGAACTTCCTCTTTCGCTTCGTCAAGTCTCCACACCCAGCTCTTTCAAGTCTGGACTTAAAACCCAAAATAGCCTCCCTTCCCTGCCTCTTCCTTGCCTTCAGTTTCTCCAGTTTTAGAGTTAAGCATGCGTGTGAATGACTGGTGCGAAAGCGCTTTTATTTGTCTCTGCACAAGATTCAGCGCTATATAAATACCATTATTATTGTTATTATTAGTCTTCACGATGTTTCCTTTTTTTTTCTTTTCTTCCTTGCAAAGAAGGCTCTTTTCTTTCAAAACATACAGTACATTATAATCAAAAGAAAATCACATCACAGACTGACAGAGTTATTACATAAGTATATGTACGTTCGTACATCCACACATACATATAGGCACAAGGATGAACAGACAGACTGACAGAAAGACAGACAGACAGACAGACAGTACAAATGCACACAAACACACATGACAGCACACACACACACACACACACACACACACACACACACACACACACAGAGTTTGGCAGAGTCTAACCCTGACCATGGTTTAGCGGAAATAGAAAAGTATGCTATCAGCCATCGCCCAAAAAGATTATCGTTCAACTTTTTTTTCTCCTATTCAACATACTTGCCATGGGTTGTTAATCATGAAATAACATCCCTAAAGAGTCAACTTTTTTTCCTATTCAGCATACTCGCCATGTGCTGTTTGTTTTGAAATAGTGTCACTAAAATGTCAACTTTTTTTTCATTCAGCATACTTTCTTTTTTTTTTCTTTTTCTTTTTTTTTGCTGTCCCATCATCTGCATCATTTCAGTGGCATTACTCCCACGCCGCTCATTTAGATTCCCCTACACCCAGGTTCGTCGGTCACAGATCCACCGTCGGCAGTCCGCAGGGAACCATCGATGTTAGGTCGCCAGGAGGCCACACACCAGAAGAGACCCTGCACTGCTGCTGAGTCACTTTGGTGGTGTTCAGTGGTCCCTGTTCTGTTTTAACGTACTTAGGACACCACCTACTAAGCCCCCTACTAACGACAATAATGGCTTAGTCGCGGAGCCATGTATATATGTATACATACACACACACACACACACACACTGACACAAACATGTCAAACACGTACGGCACTCACTCAACAACACCTACTAAGCCCCCTACTAACGACAATAATGGCTAAGTCGTCATTCAGCATACTTTTTTTTTTTTTATATCATAGTTATTATTTATTTATTTATTTGTGTAAGCTTATCTATCATTTATTCACCTTTTTTTTCCCCCTCAAGGCCTGACTAAGCGCGTTGGGTTACGCTGCTGGTCAGGCATCTGCTTGGCAGATGTGGTGTAGCGTATATGGATTTGTCCGAACGCAGTGACGCCTCCTTGAGGTACTGAAACTGAAACTGAAACTCAGTATACTTGCTATGTGTTGTAAATCATGAAATAGCGCCACTGAAAAGTAAACTTTTTTCCCATTCAGCATACTAACCATGTGCTGTTAGTCATGAATTAGCGTCACGAAAGAGTCAACTTTTTTTTTTCATACTGCGTACTCGTCATGTGGTAGTTAACCATGAAACAGCATCATTAAAGAGTCAACTTTTTTTTCTTCTTCTTAATTCAGCATACTTATAATACGTTGCTAGTAACAAAATATAAATTCCTGATAAGCCATCAATCCCCCAAAACAACAACAACAACAACTGACAACAACGCATGCAGCACCTGTCAAGCCACTGACGGCACACCCTCAGTTCGATCCCTGTTGCACCTGGTGGGTTAATTAAGGGTGGAGATGTTCATTTTCAGTTTAAAAAAAAAAAAAATTGGATTCCTTACTTTCAAGACTAAAATCTAGCAGATTTTTTTTTTTCAAAGTTAATTTTCAAACAGACAAAAGGCAGCGACAACTTCAGAAAAATAACCCATATAATAACAACAACAAAACAACAACAATACTGCCAAAAAAAACCAACAAAGCAAAACAAAACAAAAAAAACAAACAAAAAACCAACCAACCAAACACCCAAATAAAAAACACCAAAATCCCACTGATCTGGTGTGTGATCCAACATCTAACCTGCATAAACAAACACAAAACAAGAAAAGACCCCCCAAAAAAAACAAACAAAAAAACAACAACAAACAAACAAACAAAAAAACAAAAAACAACCAACCAAACAAACAAAAAAACAAAAGTACAAAACCCCATCAAAAGCCCTGTGTTCTGGGATGTGATTGAACCTCTACCCTGTGTAAACAAACTCTCCCTCAAAAAAAAAAGAAAAAGAAAAAAAGAAAAGAGAAAAGAATCCACCCCAAACCACCCAAATAAAAACATCCAACCTTTCCCTTAACCCCTCCCCAACCCCCCTTGTTCTGAGATGTAATTGAAGCCCCTACCCTGCGTGACCCGGGGGCGATGGAGCCGCGGGGGGCCATGGACCCTCGGCGCACACGGCCGTGAAGGTTCTGTCCCTTCTGGAGTCGCTCCACAGCATCCTTGATGTGCAGCTTGTAGGACGTCATCCACCTGCAGGAAAGGGTGCAGGATGGTTTAACTCACTCCAGACCAAGGGACCCAATGGAGGTTTTAGATAGTTTTGAATTTTCGGAGAGGCGCCTAATTTCCATTATGACGTTATGAGCTAAGAATATCTTAACTGACCTTTCCGCTCTCCACTGCGACCAGTAAATGCAGTGTGTATTGCTGTGCTCGCACGCGAAGGAGGAGAGTTATTTTTGGCGGTGACTGGTTAAGTTCACGTGAACAGTGCGTGTCAACAATGGCGTCTGACCCAGTTTTGTCTCCGTCACAAGGCAGACAGCAGAATTAGAGGAAAGGGGCCCTATCGTGGCAATGTAACGTTCTGCATGAATTAAGCAACAACAAACACCTGCCCCACGTGTCGAGCCACTGACCGGTCCTTCTTGCAGTCGACTTCCTTCATGGATCAAAACAACAATGAACCAAACACACGCCTTTTTTCTGGAGCCACTGACTACACATTCTCTTGAAGTACTTGTAATCAGCATCTTCCATGAATTAAAACAACAAACCAACCAACCAACAAGCACACACACAAACCCCTGTCCCACCTGTTGAGCCACTGACTGTACAATATAATAATAATTATGAGCAATTATAATAATTATAATTATGGTATTTATAAGGCACAAAATCTTGATGAAATCAACTCTAAGTGCACGGAGAAAAAATGTAAGCACAAGCACACACACATACAAACAAACGCGCGCGCGCGCGCACACACACACACACTCACACATTTCAAGACATGCTGTATGGCTAAACAAAACTGCCAAAAGAGAGGAAAAATGGACAAAAAAAGAGTTATGTACAAATATTTACATCTCAGGTTCCCACACCGAGCAGGTACAGGCTGCAGTGGGAGTGGTAGGCATCATGGACATGACTACTGGGAAGAAGAAAAGAGGTGAGTTTTAAGAGCAGTCTTAAAAGAAGAGAAAGTAGGCAGTTGACAGACTGAGAGTGGAAGTTTGTTCCAGGAGAGTGGGCCAGAAACAGAGAAGGCATGTGGGCCAAAGGTACTGAGCTTGGTTACGTGGAATCCGGAAAGTGAGAGGATCAGAGGAAGAGTGGAGGGGTGCGCGAGGGTTTGTAGATATTGAGTAGATTGGTCAGGTGACTAGTCAGGGGCTGCATTGTTGAGGCACTTGTAACAAACGGTGTCAAGTTTATAGTGTATGCGTTTTGATACAGGAAGCCAGTGAAGTTGTGACAGAAGAGGGGAGATGTGGTCAGTCTTCTTCTTCTTGAGTACAAGGCGCGCGGCATTGTTCTGAATGTGTTATAGGGTGTGAATAGAAGATTCATTCACACCACACAGGAGTGAACTGCGGTAGTCGATACAAGACATAATGAAACAGAGGACAAGAAGTTTGACAGCTGCTTCGGCAGAAAGATGTTTTTTTGATCAAGCTGATGCGACGAAGGTGGTAGTAGCAAGATTTGGCAGTTTGGGTAACAAAGTTAAAACATTCTCTTGAAGTCCTTGCAGTCACGATCTTCCATGAATTACAACAACAAACAAAAGTTAAAACATTCTCTTGAAGTCCTTGCAGTCACGATCTTCCATGAATTACAACAACAAACAAACCAGCAAACACACACACACGTACACACACACACACACACACACACACACAAATGCCTGTCCCACCTGTCGAGCCACTGACTGCACATCCTCTTCAGGTCCTTCTTGCGGTCAGCGTCCTCCATGTTCCAGATGTCCCAGGAATCCAGCTCCTTCTGCAGCTGTCGGTGAGGGTCCTGCAGTCCTATGGAGTTCAGGATGTCCAGCACTGTCGCTCTGTACACACACACACACACACACACACACACACGCACGCACGCACGCACGCACGCACGCACACGCACACACACACATGCACAATAAGACAGTTAATTCCTAAAGATGTAGTTGATGACTTTTCTTCCAATATTTCATTAGCCACTGAAAAGATTTTGAATGATTATTCGTTGCTTAGAATGTTTTCGGAAATATTAAACTCCTGATTATTCACTGCTTAGAATGTTTTCGGAAATTTTAAACTCCAGTCCTATTGGTATCCTCCTTTGATGTGTTATAATTAATGCTGTGATTTATATTTACATTGTTGTAGGTTAATACTTGTTGATATGCATATACATATTCTCCTTCCCATGACACCTCATTCAATACACACCACGATCTCTTTAGACCTTTTTCTTATAATATACTTTTCCTCTGATACATAACATGAATACTTTTTTACACTAATATTCACATGCATTCCGTTTCCTTTATCCACTTCTTTACTCCTTTCCGTCTAAAAAAAACTTATAGTGAATAGACGTTAAACTGAAGATAAAACACATGCACAAACTCACACATGCACAAATATACATGCATACCCATACGCACACATGCACACACAAGCACAATACACACAACAATAAAATATAATACAACACAACCTGATACATTGCAATACAATTCAACCTGACACGACATGACACAATACAATGTAATAAACTACAATAGCAATACAACACAATACAACACTCCACTCCACTACAATGCAATACAACACAATACCGCAGAGCACAACAATATGACACAATACAACACAACAAACTACAGTACAATACATTACAATACGCTACAATACAACACACTTCAGTACAATACAATGCAATGCAATACAACACACTACAATACAATACAATGCAACACAACACAACACAATACAATCCAACACAACACAATTCAATTCCATACGAAACGACACGACATGACGCGATATGATATGATATGATACAACACAATACAATACACTACAACGACGGGCGCAATAAAGTGTTGGACTTTCAACCTGAGGGTCCCGGGTTCGAATCTCGGCAACGGCGCCTGGTAGAGAAAGGGCGGAGATTTTTTCCAATCTCCCAGGTCAACATATGTGCAGGCCTGCTTAGTGCCCGAACCCCCTTCGTGTGTATAATATTATGGCAAGCAGAAGATCAAATGCGCACGTTAAAGATCCTGTAACCCATGTCAGCGTTTGGTGGGTTATGGAAACAAAGAACATACCCAGCATGCACAACCCCGAAAACGGAGTATGGCTGCCTACATGGCGGGGGGGTTAAAAACGGTCATACACGTAAAAGCCCACTCGTGCACATACGAGTGAACGTGGGAGTTGCAGCCCACGAACACAGAAAAAGAGGAAGAAGAAGAAGAAGAAGAAGAAGAAGAATACAATACAATGCGACACACTATATACACCACACCACAACACACAACACAACACAGAACAAACCCCCCCCACCCCCCCAACCTCCCAACTACCTGACTTCCCGGTCCCCGTCCAGGAACTGCACCAGCATCTCCAGCACAAACTCCTTGTCGCAGATGCCCATGGCCTGCAGTCCCTTGACGCCCGCCAGGATGAACGTCTTCTGCTCGGGCTCCGCGCAGGAGGGCGTGTGGGTGTGGTGGTTCAGGGCCGTCAGCAGCATCTTCTGGGCAGCCTGGCAGGTGGCCTCGGAGAGCACCTCCTGGGTGTGGACCAGGGTGATGGCCTCGGCCACGCAGGTCTTGTGGGGGAAGGAGGCGAAGCGCAGCAGCTTCATGATCATGTTGACGAAGTGGTCGCCCGTCCACGGCTTGGGCATCGTCTGTGTGGGAGGGTAGGGGAGGTGGGGGGTGAGAGTGAAATGACTTAGAACTCGAATTGAGAATGAAAGAGGAAGAAAGCGTGTAAGTGAGAGAGAGAGACACAGAGAGAGAGAGAGAGGGAGGGATGGGGGGGAGAGAGAAAGGGAGAGAGAGAGAGAGGGGGGGTGATGGGGGGAGAAAGGGAGAGAGAGAGAGAGAGAGAGAGAGAGAGAGAGAGAGAGAGAGAGAGAGAGAGAGAGAGAGAGAAATGACTTAGAACTCGAACTGAGAATGAAAGAGGAAGAGAGCGTGTGTGTGAGAGAGAAAGAGAGCTCAGAGAGAGAGAGAGAGAGAGAGAGACAGACAGACAGACAGCAGCTTCATGATCATGTTGACGAAGAGGTCGCCCGTCCACGGCTTGGGCATCGTCTGTGGGAGGGTGGAATGAGAAACAAGAGAGAGAGACAGAGAGAGGGAGAGAGAATTTAGAACTCGGGTTGAGAAAGAGAGAGGAAGAGAGTGGCTGAGCAGTAGAGAGAGAAATTGAGAGAGGGAGACAGAGAGAGCAGGAGAGAGGGACAGTGAGAGAGAGGGAGAGAGAGAGAGAGCAGGAGAGAGAGGAAGTTTGAGAGGGAGGGAGAGAGAGGGAGGGGGGGACACAGAGAGAAAGAGAGAGAGAGAGATTGAGAGGGAGAGAGAGGGGGGAACACACACACACACACACACACAGAGTGAGAGAGAGAGAGAGACGCTTGGTGTTTTGTCGCTCTGACACGTTAATGTCACTGGCCATGAGGTCCTTATGACATGGGTGAATGCGTCAACATACACATTTCATTGTGTAACAAACCGTTAGGATAAACAAATGAACATGCTTAAAAGCAAATCATGAAACAAAACAAAGTTCCTCCTTTGAAGAAAAATGGTAGTAACCAACAGGCTACCCAACGCAGAATAACTCCGTTCATTCATCTACCAATGCACCATGCAACATAATAATAATAATAATAATAATAATAATAATGGATACTTATATAGCACACTATCCAGAAATCTGCTCTAGGTGCTTTACAAAAACGCTTTTGTCAACATATTCCAACATTGGCTGCACAAGAAAATTTGTTAAACCTATCTGACCTTGCAGTAGAGAGAGAGACAGACAGACAGACAGACAGCCACAGAGACAGAGAGAGAGACAGGAGCATGACTCTGTTTACCTACTGGTTCAAAGCCGATACAAGAAAAGAAAAAACAAACAACCAACAACATGTATTCATGATAAAAGACAAAAAAAAAAAAAGTTACAAACAGGAACAGACGACATTTGTTTTCCCAAAACATCAACTAAAGAAAATATATTTTGAAAAAAAAAAAAAAAAAAAAAAAAAATTTTAAACCCTTGTGAAGAAGTATACCACATTGTTCAAGTTTTAAAACAATTGTCTGGACTTCTACCTACGAAAAGCACATCACCACACGATAAAAGTTTCAACACAGCACATTCGCATCTGCCGACATTTGTGACACTTCCAATCCAACTTGTATGTGCCACGAATGGAAAGTGGTGACATGTCTTCATGCATGAAAAATGGCAAAGTTGTCCTCACTTAGCAGATAAGGAGAGAAAATGCTGAAGACATAATTATGATAACCAACTACTTAAAAAAAATGATTGTTCATGAGCCTGAGATCATATGAAACTCTTTTATCATATTTATAGAAATAGGAAAACAAAAATAATTTCATCTTGATAAATATACTCTGTCTAGAATAGGATCAAACAAGACAACACTCACTTGTACGTGCACAGACACATGCACATTTGCACACATTCTCTCTCTCTCTCTTTCAGACACAGACACACACACGCGCACACATACATATTGATTAGTAATCATCATGATATCCGTACATATCCACAGCAAACAGAAAAGCATGCAATGCCCCAAACTGTTTCAGCGTCCGCATAACTACAAAAATCAAAACACATACATATCCATTAGTCTCAAGTTATGACGTAAATTGATACATGGATACGTAGTCACCACAAACAGAAATTTCGAAAGCATCACTCAAAAATGGATACTTGTTCCAGCATCTGCATAACTAGGAATTAAATCACAAAAACAACCACCGCATCAGTGGTGGCAGCTTCTTTGCAGAGCTATCCTCCAACAAAGTTTGTTGTTAACTGTCCACACTTTGCGCAATCTTGAAACCATGCAGTGTACTACAAAGCAGACACTCTTTGGCGCTGTTGTTGCTGCTGCCGTCAAAATGGAAATTTGTTACCCGATGTGTGTGTGTGTGTGTGTGTGTGTGTGTGTGTGTGTGTGTGTGTGTGCGTGGCGCGCGCGCGCGCGTGTGTGTGTGTGTGTGTGTGTGTG
>JAAQRG010100813.1:0-11306 GCA_011634625.1 Babylonia areolata | reverse complement strand
CCTTCATTTGTCATGAGAAACACACACCGTGGGAGGAACAGATTTCAAGACAGACGCGTGATACCTGCGAACACAACACAATGTTCACATAAAAAAATTAAAAAAACAGACAAAAATTCTGTAAGGTGGGCCACACCACCTCACAGTATCATCATAAAAGACATCATCTTGTGACCTTGATCATTGACATTTGAACTTGGCAAACCAGAGAAACTGCTATCCAAACAGCTAAGGGTTTCTGTGTGATTTGTTTTCGTTTGGTGTTCAGTGTGTTGATGACCCTTGTGGTCAGAACGTGTAGCGTGTGTTCAGTGTGTTGATGACCCTTGTGGTCAGAACGTGTAGCGTGTGTTCAGTGTGTAGATGACCCTTATGGTCAGAACGTGTAGCGTGTGTTCAGTGTGTAGATGACCCTTATGGTCAGAACGTGTAGCGTGTGTTCAGTGTGTTGATTACCCTTATGGTCAGAACGTGTAGCGTGTGTTCAGTGTGTTGATTACCCTTATGGTCAGAACGTGTAGCGTGTGTTCAGTGTGTTGATTACCCTTATGGTCAGAACGTGTAGCGTCTGTTCAGTGTGTTGATGACCCTTATGGTCAGAACGTGTAGTGTGTGTTCAGTGTGTTGATGACCCTTGTGCTCTGCAATCGTCTGGCCATTTCTGAAGAAATCCAACCTTGACGCAAACATTTTGAAAAACTATCGACCAGTTTCTAATCTTCCATTCCTGTCCAAACTCCTTGAAAAAGCTGTCCTGAAGCAGCTCAACAATCACCTTTGTTTCAACAATCTCATCCACCCATTTCAGTCTGCTATCGTGCTGACCACCGCAGCGAAACCACTCTCCTCCACATCCTGAATAACCTACTCAGGACAAATCTCCCTTCTCACTCTTCTCGATTTGTCAGCCGCCTTTGACACGATAGACCATTCGATCCTTCTTTCCCGTCTTATTTTACATTTGACATCAATGGCACTGTTCTAAACTGGTTCAAATCTTATCTCTCTGATCGATTCCAGTCTGTCATTGTTGACCATTTCCCGTCTGAACCCGTTAAAATTGAACATGGAGTCCCACAGGGATCTGTTTTGGACCCAGTGCTCTTCACACTGTACACTGCTCCTCTCGCTGAAATTATCAACTGCCATAATGTCAGTCATCATTCTTATGCTGATGACACTCAAGTCCAGAAGAGTGATAACCCCGAAAAACTGTAGTCGCTCTTGCAAAAAACATCCAACTGCTTCCTGGACATTCAAAATTGGATGACTCTAAATAAGTTACAATTGAACGCGGACAAAACTGAAGCAATGATCATAGGAACTAAACAAACACTCTCTCCCATCACAACTGACATAATAAAACTTGGCAGTACATCGATCCCTCTTTCCAGTTCAGTCAGGAACCTCGGCGTTGTCCTTGACAGCACACTGTCCATGCAAAAATTTATCAGTCAGACATGTCAGTCCTGCTACTGTCAATTGCGGCGCATAAGTTCCATCCGGAAATATCTGTCCATTGACGCAACATCTAGACTTGTCGTTTCTCTCATTCTCTCTCGCCTTGACTACTACTGTAACTCTCTATTGTCAGGTTTGCCTGCTTCATCCATTCAGTCCCTTCAGCGCATACAAAACTCTGCTGCCTGACTCGTCCTCAGAAAGAAAAGATCTGAGCACATCACTCCTCTTTTGCAACATCTCCACTGGCTCCCTGTCTCACACAAAATAAAGTACAAGATCAGCACTCTATGGTATAAATGTATTCACAAATCAACACCTTCCTATCTCTGTGGCTGTCTTCACCTCTACCCTCCATCTCGCTCACTACGTTCAGCTTCGGATCCACTCTGTTTACGCATACCCAGATTCAAGCTCTCGACTGTTGGCCGCTGTTCTTTCTCTGTCTCTGGACCTTGCAACTGGAATGAACTTCCTCTTTCGCTTCGTCAAGTTTCCACACTCAGCTCTTTCAAGTCTGGCCCTAAAACCCACCTCTTCCCAAAATAGCCTCCCTCCCCTGCCTCTTCCTTGTCTTCAGTTTCTCCAGTTTTAGAGTTATGCGTGTGGGTGAATGACTGGTGCGAAAGCACTTTGATTTGTCTCTGCACAAGATTCAGCGCTATATAAATACCATTATTATTATTATTATTAGTGTGTTCAGTGTGTAGATGACCCTTGCGGTCAGAACGTGTAGCGTGTGTTCAGTGTGTAGATGACCCGTGTGATCAGAACGTGTAGCGTGTGTTCAGTGTGTAGATGACCCTTCCGGTCAGAACGTGTAGCGTGTGTTCAGTGTGTAGATGACCCTTGCGGTCAGAACGTGTAGCGTGTGTTCAGTGTGTAGATGACACTTGCGGTCAGAACGTAGCGTGTGTTCAGTGTGTAGATGACCCTTGCGGTCAGAACGTGTAGCGTGTGTTCAGTGTGTAGATGACCCTTATGGTCAGAACGTGTAGCGTGTGTTCAGTGTGTAGATGACCCTTGCGGTCAGAACGTGTAGCGTGTGTTCAGTGTGTAGATGACCCTTGCGGTCAGAACGTGTAGCGTGTGTTCAGTGTGTAGATGACCCTTGCGGTCAGAACGTGTAGCGTGTGTTCAGTGTGTAGATGACCCTTGCGGTCAGAACGTGTAGCGTGTGTTCAGTGTGTAGATGACCCTTGCGGTCAGAACGTGTAGCGTGTGTTCAGTGTGTAGATGACCCTTATGGTCAGAACGTGTAGCGTGTGTTCAGTGTGTAGATGACCCTTGCGGTCAGAACGTGTAGCGTGTGTTCAGTGTGTAGATGAGACTTTGCGGTCAGAACGTGTAGCGTGTGTTCAGTGTGTAGATGACCCTTGCGGTCAGAACGCGTAGCGTGTGTTCAGTGTAGATGACCCTTGCGGTCAGAACGTAGCGTGTGTTCAGTGTGTAGATGACCCTTATGGTCAGAACGTGTATGTGTTCAGTGTGTGTAGATGACCCTTGCGGTCAGAACGTGTAGCGTGTGTTCAGTGTGTAGATGACCCTTATGGTCAGAACGTAGCGTGTGTTCAGTGTGTAGATGACCCTTGCGGTCAGAACGTGTAGCGTAAAATTCAGTGTGTAGATGACCCTTGCGGTCAGAACGTGTAGCGTGTGTTCAGTGTGTAGATGACCCTTGCGGTCAGAACGTGTAGCGTGTGTTCAGTGTGTAGATGACCCTTGTGGTCAGAACGTGTAGCGTGTGTTCAGTGTGTAGATGACCCTTGCGGTCAGAACGTGTAGCGTGTGTTCAGTGTGTAGATGACCCTTGCGGTCAGAACGTGCTGCGTGCGTTCTCTTGTGCTCTGTGTTCTCGTTCTCTTCGAAAGTTCCAGTCTGTACTGTCACTCCACAGGGGAGATCGGAGACTGGAAGAACTGGTTCACAGTGGCACAGAGCGAACAACTTGACGCTGTCTTCAAGAAACGGATGTCAGAGAGTAAGCTCCCCTTCTTCAAATAATATGACGTCACCTGCCGAGTTACACCGGAAGCAGAGACTGTCACTGGCAATGAAGAGACAGTGTGGTGGTGTGGGGCTTGGAAAACAGAGATCAGAGGGGAAAGCTTTGTGTCTGTTGAGCATACACCTTCGTAGACCTCAACCATGCAGCATATGATGTTTGCACACACACACACACACACACACACACACACACCCACACCTGAAGTTCTGAACTATGTCACCAGACTATGTTATTTTGATTATTCAGAAATGTGTTCCAGTTTTCTGCTGACGTGGCAGATGGACTGATTTCAGTATGGTTCTATATCAAGACTTCATTCAGTATGGTTCTATATCAAGACTTCATTCAAGAACAAAGGAATTACAGTTTTCTCAAATACACGCAACCTAGTTATAAACAGATCTTTTTTTTCGTTTTCTATTTTCTTTTTCTTTCTTTTTTGTGGGGCCTGGGGGGAGGGTGGGTATCGGTTGTTTATTTATTTATCTATTTATTCATTTGTTTATTTTGTTGATTTGTTCATCTATTTATTCATTTGTTTATTTTGTTGATTTGTTTATCTATTTATTCATTTGTTTATTTTATTCTTTTGTTTATTTTGGTGATTTGTTTATCTATTTATTCATTTGTTTATTTTGTTGGTTTGTTTATCGATTTATTCATTTGTTTATTTTGTTGATTTGTTTATCTATTTGTTCATTAAATTTGTTTATTTTGTTGATTTGTTTATCTATTTATCCATTTGTTTATTTTGTTGATTTGTTTATCTATTTATTCTTTTGTTTATTTTGTTGATTTGTTTATCTATTTGTTCATTTATTTATTTTGTTGATTTGTTTATCTATTTATTCTTTTTTTTTCAAATATATTCAGGCCATGTTGTCATTTGCGTATGTTTATTTATGTCCTTAATAGACACGTAATTAGTGACTGTGTTTGTAGAAAGCAGTTCAATAGCCAGAAACCTTTTTATAGTCCTGTGGCACTTGCCTCACTGCAGTCTTGATTATAAAACTTGTCTGTTGCCCCCTCTGCGTAGGGGCTGGGGCCTAAAATGAATTGTTTTTCCTCTCGAAGTGGATTTTTCTACAGAATTTTACCAGGGACAACCCTTTTGTTGCCGTGTGTTCTTTTACATGCGCTAAGCGCATGCTGCACATGGGACCTCGGTTTATCGTCTCATCCGAATGACTTATATTATCAGTTTGTACGTTTCTCACTACCCCAGCCTAACTTATACCGACCGATACAAATTAGAGATTGAAAAAATAATTTCTTGAGATCTTGATCCGACCTGTTATACATCAAAATTTGTCCTTTCTTTGTTTCATGGTTGTTGTTGTTGTTGTTGTTGTTGTTGTTGTTGTTGTTGTTGTTGTTGTTGTTTGTTGTTGTTGTTGTTGTTGTTTGTATAGCTAAGCTGAAAAAGAACAAAGCTTTCAGGGTTGAAGAAACAGTGGGTGTCTTGTGACCCGTCCTGTTACACGTTCATTCATTTCTGCCAGTGTAGCTTTTCAAGAACATGAAATCTTTCATTCTCCGGTCTGTTGTCTTGACACGAGTTATTCCCCTTGACCATACACGCCGTACCACATCTGCTAGACAGATGCCTGACAGCAGCATATCCCAACAGATGCAGCATATCCCAACAGATGCAGCATATCCCAACAGATATCACGACCGTGATTTTCTTCTCAGTTTACGGTCAGTGCGCGACCCATCCGCTTTTACTGAGCAACTTTTACCTCGTGATCTTATTTGTGATAATGAAGAGAATGAAAGAGAAGGTGAGAGAAAGAAAGCACGAAAGAGAGGAAAGAGAGGAGGCGTGAAGAGAAGACTGAGAAAAAATAACACTAAGCCCCCACTGCCATCTATGATTTTATCCAATGTCAGATCTCTTAATCCAAACGGCAGAAACTGTAATTTAGATGAAGTACGAGCAAACTGTCGATTTTTAAATGATTTTAGAAACTCGTGTGTGCTTTGTTTTACCGAAACCTAGTTTAGTGAGAAAGTGTCGAATGAATGTGTTGCGATTGATGGTTTTAACACTCCGTACAGAATGGACAGAGACTGCAAGAAAGTGGGGAAGAAAATGGGTGGTGGCGTGTGCCTGTATGTCAACGAGAAGTGGTGTGACAGTGCGAATATGTGTGTGAAGAAGCAACTGTGTACACAGGAACTTGAACTCATATCAGTGTCGCTGAGGCCTCGATACCTGCCACGTGAGTTCGGCCGTATTTTCTTGACTGTTGTGTACGCCCCAGTCTTTGACCAGGCATCTGCTGCACGTGCAGGAAGGACGATCGCAGGTGTTGTTCGTGACCTTCAACTCATCTCTGCCGACGCCCCGTGTTTTATTGTTGGAGATTTTAATCATTGTGATTTAAAGAAAGCCTTACCTTCTTTTAAACAATATGTTACCTGCCGGACCGACTGGACAAGACAATCGATCTGTGTTATGGGAACATTCCTAATGCCTACAAATCTGTTCCCCTAGCACCAGTGGGTGTATCTGATCATGATGTTGTTCATTTAATCCCAGCCTACAGACCAAAGATACAGACAGAGCCGATTGTGAAAAAGAGTGTGAAAGTTTGGACGTCAGAGAGTGTGGATGAACTGAGAGGATGTTTTGATTGTACTGATTGGAGTGTTGACTGACCCATGTGAGAATGTTCATGAAGCAGCTGATGTTGTTACATCTTATATCAGTTTCTGTGAAGACATGATAATTCCGACAAAAATAATTAAACTTTTCCCCAACAACAAACCATGGATCTCAAAGTCTCTCAAAACAATTTTAAACGAGAAAAAGGTAGCGTTTCAGTCAGGGAACAAGAAGGATAGGAAATTGATACAAAAGAAGCTTAGAGGTGAATTACGAAGGGGACAGACGGAATTCAAGTCAAAAGTAGAGCAAACAGTTTCAGACGGGAAGAATGGCAGATGCATGGGATGGGTTAAAAATTATCACTGGAGAAACGAAAAGGAAAACAGTAGCTTGTAAAATGGAAAAGGATGAACAGATTGATTTTTCAAATAAACTGAATGATTTCTACTGTCGCTTTGAAAGGAATGATCTGGGAAGGGAACTGGATAGTGTTATCTCACAGTTGCAGGAAAAGATCAAAGATAGGAACACAGGTGAAGACTTTGAGATCGATGCAAAAGTTGTTGACTCTTTATTTTTAAAACTGAATGTCACGAAGGCAATTGGCCCCGACAATATCTGCGGAAAATTACTGAAAACATGTGCTTCCCAGTTGTGTGACGTGTTCTGTAAAATTTTCAACTGGTCTCTGAAGGACTGCTCTGTCCCCAGCATCTGGAAAAAATCTACTATCTGTCCTATCCCCAAGAAAAAGAACCCAGCCGCACTAAATGATTACCGTCCTGTTTCCCTGACTTCAGTAGTGATGAAATGCTTTGAAAAAATTATTCTCCGACATCTTCTTTCTTTCACTGAACAGCAGCTTGACTCTCTTCAGTTTGCTTATAAAGCACACAGAAGTACTGACGATGCTATCCTAACTCTCCTTCATAATGCTTTCCTTCATTTGAATAACACGGGATCTTTCGTTCGTATCCCTTTTGTTGACTTCTCTTCTGCTTTTAACACAATACAACCTCATCTCCTTGCCCTCAAACTGCTAGGCATGGATGTTGATCCGAAGCTTACTCTTTGGATAATAAGTTTTCTTCTCAATAGAACTCAGTCCGTCCGCTTTCATTCTGCCCACTCTTCTCTAAAATCTACTTCTACTGGTGCACCCCAAGGTACAGTGCTGTCCCCTGTTCTTTTTACACTGTACACAAATGACTGCAGAGCCACGGAGGAAACTCCTGTCATAAAATATTCTGATGATTCAGCAATTGAAGATCTGTCCAACTCTGATGCTATTTATTTCACTGAAATTAAAAAGTTCTGTTCCTGGTGTGAGAAAAACTATCTGGATCTCAACGTATTGAAAACAAAAGAAATGTTAATAGATTTTCGGAAAGACCCCTTGCCTGTAGCTGACCTTGTTATTGATGGTCAAACAGTGGAGAGGGTCAATGAATATAGATATTTAGGGACCATCTTAGACAATAAGCTGACTTTTGACAGAAATGTTGATTCCATTCATAAGAAATGTCAATCTTTTTTTTTGTTTACAGAAGCTTAGAAATGTTAGTATAAATTCAACTATTCTTCAAAGTTATTATCGATGTTGTATCGAGTCTGTGCTTACAGTTTCATTTATGTGCTGGGAGTGAGGAGTAAGCGTGTTTTGAACGATGTCATGAGTGTATGCAGTAAAATTGTGGGAGTGAAACAAGCTAATATGCAAGAGCTGTATGAAAGTCGAGTGGTTAAAAAAAGCAGGCAGATAGCAACTGACGACACCCATATTTTAGCAAAGTATTATGAGCTATTGCCATCAGGACGACGCTACAGAACTTTTAAGTTGAAATCCAGAGCTCTGAAGACTTTATTCCACGTTCAATCCACCTTTTAAATTCTTCAGAACTCTGTGTGTGTGTGTGTGCGCGCGCGCACTCTCATGTGAGACGTGTGAAAGTCCGTGCATGATAGGCTGTACCTTGTTCTAGTTGTGGTGTGTGTGTGTGTGTATGTTTGTGTGTGTGTGTGTGTGTATGTGTGTGTGTGTGTGTTTACTGAGCTTAAAACGTGACAATTGGTTATAATGAATGTGCAATATGTAGGAAGAATAATGTGCAATATGCAGGATGAATGTACAATGAATATGTCTAATGCTAACGTCCATATTCTTAATATATTTCTGTTTAATAATTACGATGTAATAATTAATTGCAATGTTTTTAAAAGCGAATATGTGAAATGCTTTTATTTGAGAACATATGTTTATTACTCTTGTTTGATCAAGTTATCCGCGTGTGTGGGGTGGGGTGGGGGTGGGGGGGGTGCGGTGCGGGTGTGTGCTGATTATCTGGTTGTGGTTTTCCGCAATTCATCTTTATTCTTATCTTATCTGTCTATTATAATCAATGTGCAGTATAGTAGGCTATGTTTATAATTATATTCAAATAATGTTTCTTAATTCTTTCTGTTTTTACATCAAGAATACTAGTTATTACCTGCAGTGTGTGGATGTATGTATGAAACGATGTACGTGATATTTTTTACATTTGTATCCTCGTAATATTTGTTGGGGCTGTTGTTGGCTTTTACAGTTATGGTCCCCATGTTGTTTACTTGTCTATGTTGTGATAATGCACCTGACCAAATTTCTCCAGTTGGAGATAATAAAGTTATTCTTATCTTATCTCCACTTCCACACAACATGCCTCAGGAAGCTACTGAACATCAAGTGGCAAGACAAGACCCCAGACACAGAGGTGCTCGCAAAAGCCACCCTTCCCAGCATCTTCACCATCCTGATGCAGTCCCAGCTTCGCTGGGCTGGACACGTAGCGCGCATGCCAGACCATCGGCTGCCCAAAAGGCTCTTCTATGGCGAGCTGCAAAAAGGGAAGAGATCACACGGAGGTCAGAAGAAGCGCTTCAGAGATACTCTGAAAGTCTCTCTGAAAGTGTTTGATATCAACCCTGACTCCTGGGAGGAATCTGCAGCGGACCGTGACAAATGGCGCACTGCTGTGCACAAAGGTGCCAAGTTGTGCGAGGCCAACAGGACTGCTGCAGCTGTTCAGAAGAGGCAGGCCAGAAAGTCACGGGCAAACAAGCTCCCTGACAATGATATGCCTGTCTTTGTCTGCCCCAACTGTCAGCGAACATTTCGTGCACAGATTGGACTTATTCAGCCATCTGCGCATTCACAGATAGATTCATGAGCATCCTCCCCCACCCCACACCACCCTCCCCCCACCCCCCAGCTGGATGACAACGATGGTCATCATCGATCTCGATGGACACACCACCATACATATGTGTATGTGTACATGACTACATGCATGTATATGAATGTGTATTGTGTGCGCGTGCGTTTATGTAAGTTTGTGCCTGCCTATGTGTGCGTATGTGTTAGGTAGCTGTTAGATACACATGTATTGTTAAAATGTATGTACGCAGTGTGTGTGTGTGTGTGTGTGTGTGTGTGTGTGTGTGTGTGTGTGTGTGCGTGCGTGTGTGTGTGTGTGTGTGTGTGTGTGTGTGTGTGTGTGTGTGTAGTCATATTTTGGTGTGTGTATGTAACATAGATGTAATGTTTTGTGTTAACAAAGCGTTTTTGTAAAGCACCTAGAGCAGATTTCTGGATAGTGTGCTATATAAGTATCCATTATTATTATTATTATTATTATTATTATTATTATTATTATTATCCCTTCTTCCCTCATCCAACTCCATCCTTTCCCTACCTCCCTACCCCCCTTAACCTTACCACTATCTAGCCTCCTTCCCTTCCCCCGCCCCCTTACCTCTAGTCTAATTCATGTTGTTCCTGACAATCCACTCGCTCTCTCCCCAATCCTCGACCACCCCTACCCCCTCTCGCCCCCCCCCACCCCCCCGCCCCCCACACACACCCTCCCTTCCCCCCATTGTGTTATACATGCCCCCTCCCCACCACGACAAAAAAAAGAGAGTATGGCTACCCAAACATAAGGTGAGTGTGTCTTTGGGGTAGGTGTTTACTCTGTGTGTGTGTGTGTGTGTGTGTGTGTGTGTGTGTGTGTGTGTGTGTGTGCACTTGCACTGTAGTCGAGCGTCAATGCAGGTTCGAATCCCGGCCTGCATGTTCTGATTTGATAAACATCTGATCTCTCTCTAACACACACACACACACACACACACACACACACACACACACACACACACACACACACACACACACACACATGCACACCCTTGCAACACCACCATCACAACACAAAATAATAAAACGCACACGCGCACACGTGCACTCAAACACATGCGCACACATGTGCGTCAGTAGGCAATCTCGGCAGTTTCCATCCATTTTCCTGTTACATTTCTATTCCAAATCGGAAACAAGAAACGAAAACATCCAAGCAAAGAAACCAAAAACAAGGGCGAAAAAGCAGCAGTGAACTATCTCCCAGCCAGAGAGGAATCTTTTCGATATATTGCTGCTGTCAGTAAACATAAAACTGCATTACAGAAAATTTCGTTTGGCTGCCAATCTTTAAAACAAAACAAACAAACCAAAAAAAAAAGCAAGAGATTGAAAGACTGCGTAATAGCCTCTCGCTCTCTTTCCATCCCTCTGTGTGTGTGTGTGTGTGTGTGTGTGTGTGTGTGTGTTAAGTTTCATTCTAAATGGATTTCTCTCTCTCTCTCTCTCTCTCTCTCTCTCTCTCTCTCTCTCTCTCTCTTTCTTTCTTTCTCTTTCTCTCTCTCTGTGTAATTACACACAGACACGCACACAGAAACGTGCGTGCGAGCTTACACACACACATATGCACATACACACACACACACACACACACACACACACACACACACACACACACATGCCCACACATGCGTATACATACATACATACATACATACATAGCATTACATACACGCATGCATACATACATGCATACATACATACATAGCATTACATACACGCATACATACATACATACATACATACATACATAAGATTACACACACACACACACACACATACATACATACATACATAGGATTACATACAGGAACACAACAACCAAAATAATCAGAAAATGAAGCAGACCGGACTATATAACAGTCATCATCAAAGAGGGTGTTGTGTCAAGGAGGTTCAGTGACTGGTGGCACCCGTCAGCTGACCTTCGACATCAAAGGGCCCGAGGGACACGGGGTGATGACTATTATGTACTTCCCGGGTTCATAACA
>JAAQRG010100798.1:0-11227 GCA_011634625.1 Babylonia areolata | reverse complement strand
GCTTCCAGACTGCTAGTCCGAACACACCACCTTCCATGAGACCTGCGTTGTATTTTATCCACCATCACTTGACATGCAGGTGTTAAGGGAAATAAACAAGCTGACAGGCTTGCTGGCAGCACAACAGCAACGAGCGGTCTTCATCTGGGAAAATCTGAAATCTCAAGAAAAGTAAAAGAGTGCCTGAACAAAACGGTTAAAAGGCCATCACACCACTAATTGCCTCACGGAAAGAAAGGAGGCAGCGGCCGTAGTTCTAGCATGAAAGATAGAGCACGATCACTATCAAATAAGACCAAAGCAACATAGCGCAAATTTCTTCAAAACAGAACACAGTCTTCATTCTGGGCTTTCCCAAATACATTACACTAAGCAACACGCTAGATACCACGTTCATGGCATCAGATATCTTTCTCTCCCTCTCTTGCGGCAAATCGGTGGCAGTGTGTGCGTGACGGTGTGTGTGTGTGTGTGTGTGTGTGTGTGTGTGTGTGTGTGTGTGTGTGTGTGTGTGTGTGTACGCATGTGCGCACGTGTGTGCCCGTGTATTGATATTTATTTGTTTATCTGTTTATTCATTTATATCATTGTTATTCATATTCATATCAACATGTTTTTCCATATTTCATTTCATTTTACCATTTCTTTTTAAAATCTTATTTCATTATCTATTTATCTATATTAATATCTGTTTTTAGATATTATTTGAATTATTAATTCATTAATCTAACCATAAGTACTTACATAACATCATCATATCAGTTATACTTATCTATTTAATTATTCATGTCTTATCTTACTTCAATTTGTTTAATCTTATTTTTCCTCAAGGCCTAAGCGCATTAGGTTCTGCTGCTGGACAAAGATCTGCTTTGCAGATGTGGTGTAGCGAATATGGTATTGTCTGAACCAAGTGGCGCCTCCTTGAGTAACTGAACTTGACTGAAGTGAACGTTATAAGGCTGAAGTCAACAGACATTTTGGCGAGGCATCTGGCAGGCTGAGAATAGATAAATGAGAGACAAAGCTGCTGACAGTGATATTGTAATAACCAACACACACACACACACACACACACACACACACACACACACACACACACACACATATATATATATATATATATACGCGCACGCGCGCAACACGTATTTGCGTTTTGTAACTGATCAATTACGGCAAGGCTATTTAAAAAGAATTCAAACAAAAAAACATGACAACACAAAGAAGACTCACTACATACCCAGAATTAATATCCTTTTATCTATGCTGGGTTTCCTTGAAGATGGAAATCCCAAATTTTGTCCGTATGTCGACTCTGTGATTGAGTAGGAAGCAAACCCGTTTCTCAAACAGGTTTTACGGCCAAATCGGATTTCTCGCGATCTCGCGGTCTTTTTGAGTGGACTCAAAAGGGGAGTCGTCTGCATGAAACACAATTTTCGTCTCCGGCTCTGAAGAGGTGCGCTTCAGGAACCGGTTTGTTGTTGCTCTTGAGAAGTGTCTTTCGTGGCTATTTTGTAAAGATTGACTCAATTGCTCACATGTTCTGGGGATTTACTGTGCTAATGTTGTGAGTTCTAGATCCTGTTTCTTTTTCAGCGAATAAACGATAAATTGATCATTGTATATGTGGTGCAAGAAATTTTTATTAATGCTTTCTTTCAAATCTTTTTTTTTTTTTATTTTTTTTTTACACAAAGTAGTTTTAAAAGAACTGCAAATATTCTCAGACAACGAATACCTTTGCATAAATCAGAATTCACTGTCTATTAAACGGCGAACACTTCTTGCGCCGTGGTGAAAATAAACCATAGATTTTAACGATGAAAATTTGAATGCTGATGTGTTTTTTTTTGTAAACAATAACAAGAACGGGCATAAACGTTCTTCTTTCTTATTGTCAAACTTTTTGGGAACTGTGATGACTTTTTACTGCGGACAACGTAACATCCGAATTCATATACTTTTATGTCCTATAATAATAGTCTGCTGGATTTATGTTGTTATCGATTTTGGCTTTGTTTCACCTGTTGTTGACGTGTAAGCAGATAGTTTTTATGTGAATTGTTGCCAGCAGTCAGGCTAGATTCTAGACGAAGATGGGACCCCGACATGTGTGGCTTACTCTTCTGTGGACTCTGGCCCTGGTTCACCAGGACAGTGAAGGCCAAAGTAAGGAATCGTATGGCTATGTATTGCAAATGTTGTTTGATTGTTTTTTCTGTCTGTCTGTCTGCCTGCTGAAATATAATCCATAAGGAATCATACCAGCGGCAATGTGATCTTGACTGGAAAAATGATTAGATGAATAAATATATAACCGATACATAAACACTAACAATGTACAATTGTTCAGTGACAGGCATAATTACCACAAACAGTTACTGTTTGAAACGATAAGATAAGAAGTTGAAACAACCGAAGACTATTTCATATGTCGGCTGTCAACACCAGAATTGCTCTTGAAACATTACTTGTAACTGGTTCAGGTTTAAGAGATACTGTGGATGTTTCATGTGAGAATGAAAGGCGACCTATGAAGTGTTCCTTCACTGTTCTAAAGTAACCCTGGATAATCATTGCAAACGTAAAATACTAGAAAAAAAGGGCCCGGGAAAACAAAAAGCACTATCGATAGATGGGAAGAGATAAATATATTGACAGAAAGAAAGAGATGACGTTTGTAGGTATGATATTGTTATTGCTGCTATTATCAGTGTTGTATGTATTATCATCATCTCCATTATCACCATCGTCAGCATTATCATCACGTTATATTTAATATTATCGTCATCATCAACTTTATCTCCCGAAGTTGGACTCGTTTAATCCGAATGTATAACTAGGAATTAAAGAGGCATAGAAAGAGAGAAATACAGAACAACAGAATCGAAAGAGAGAAACGTAAAACAACAACATATAGGGCCTATTGTCATTCCAAGTGAGACTTTGGTTCACAACTTCAAGCTGTTGCTGCTTAGTGCTTCCCACAGGTAGATAAGAGGTGCATAGAAAAAGAAAAAAAAGTCTTTGAACGAAACTGAATGCCTGCACGCTTGATTGACAGGAATTCGCTGCGATGTGCCGGCCGACGTGGTGTTTCTGCTGGACGCCTCAGGGTCCATCAAACCCCCGGAGTGGGAGCAGGAGAAGGACTTCGTGAGGATCCTCATCGAGTCCCTGGCCGTGGAGGAATACGCCATCAACGTGGGACTGATCGTGTACAGCACGGAGATCGGCCAGGTGGTGGATCTCCAGCCCTTCAAGAACCGGGACCAGCTCAAAGCCGAGCTGCCCAAGCTGATCCAGACCAGGCAGGGTAGGTGGCGGAGCTGTGTGCGTCTGTTGGGTGATGGCGGTGTTGCTTTGATTCTCTCTGTCTTTGAAATAGGTGTATATGTCTTTTCCCATATACTTTATTTATAGAGTTGTGCACGGTGTATCGCGCTGAACATTTCTCAAGTTGATATTTTTTTTAATATTCATCTGAACAGGCTGTTATTGAATAATATTGTGAGCGGAGTTTGGCTTTTGGCTTTTGTTTTTACTTTATTCTTTAAAACTGGGTTTTATCTTGTACAGCCTTTTACAAAAAGGCAAACTTGAGGATGGGGAATAGTAATGGCCATCATCTCGCTTTGTCCCATCTAAAACAATAATTATGACTATTTCAGTTGTGCGGTCAGGTTTTGTTTATATGCCGACAAGAGTGGAAAACTAATCTTCTTGATTGTTGGACTGTCAAAGATCTTGTCCGTGACTGCTATTAAAAAAAAAAAGAAAGAAAAATGGACTCGAACTTGAAGTTTACAATGGCGAATGAAAAGCGAGAACCTATTATTGTGATGTGTGTTTTACAGCCCTTTTTTCAACAGTATCTGCCTGTCTGCCTCTCCGTTTGTCTGTCTGTATTTCTGTTTGTATGTGTATGTGTGTGAATGATAAATAATTGCCTGTGTTTTTTGTTTTGTTTTGTTTTGTTGTTGTTTTTTATGTTATTTATATTTTGCTGTCGGTCTACATCTATCAGGACTGAATGACAGAATAAACAGAAAAAAAAACAAGCGGTAAACAGCTTCAATGAAAATTCCAAGAGCAATGAATAGATTAATTTTTTGCGGATATTCATCTTGTGTTTTGATGGGCAAGAGATAGATATACGTGTCCAGAAGGAAGGGCGTTCTATATATCTTAGGACGGACATGTGTCAATGGACGGCTTCAGAATAAAACCTATAATTTGTGGACTGCTGTGCTCCCTTGTACGTATTCCTTATGAATGGGATAACTCTGTTCATTTTTAATTCTTCCGCTTAGGCAAACGTTTTTCTTTTTTGCTGGATATTTTCATTATATTTTTTCTGTAACGAACTGAACATTGGTAAGACTGTTTTTTAACGTGCTCTTTAGCATTTTAAATCATCTGTGTGGGTATACGCCTACACAAGAGGGATATAAAACTGCAAGCACCCACAACTAACCTGACATTGCCGGGGTTCCAACCGGACTTTCCTGGTGAAAGGGGGCAACGTGGGATTAACAAAACAAAGTGGACATGATTAAGCTGATACCGCTCACCTGCAATGATTTTTTCTGCATTAATAGTGAAGGCTGGTGTTTGTTATCGAATTGCGAAGTCAAATTGTAAGAACAAATATCTCTCATTTCGGTTGGTTAGAATTCAGAAGATAATCACGGATCTGTGTGAACAAAGCAAAATTTTATCTGTACAATGTTATGTGACCATGGCGATTTTAACTTCCCATTTTAATGGTCGGTAGACGTATGAATAACATTTAAGAGACGGATTTGCACTGTATAGTAAAGCGATAATTTACTAATTGTCAGTGTTATTACAGTCTAAACGTTCGTTTGTGATCGGTTAAACAATTCTGTATTTACACAAATCGTCACGTTTAAAAGAAAACAGTTTGAATCTTAAGAGTCCTCCCTGAATAAAGTTAATCTGTCGCGATGCTTAGGTTATGGACTGACTCCGTGTGTTTTGGGCGATCAATAAAGGCTGTTTGGCTGGAGAGGTGGGTTTCTCATAACGCTTCAAATTATCTTAATTACGCCAGATGTGCTGTCCTTTTCGCTTGTCATGTACCATTTCTGCTCCGCCTATATCCGCTTTTTGTGTTTTCATTATACGCACTTATTTTGGATAAGCCATTGACGCTTCAGGGGGTGCTGGATACTGTATGTTAACCGACAAAAACATTACCGCTGGGAAAAAACAAAACAAAATAAAACAAAACAAAACCACATGTTAATCCAGAAGTTGTCCTCTGCTTCTCAAGACTTGAGACATATGGCAGAAGTCTTCTTGAAGATGTCTGTGTATATGCTGTTTATTTATTTGGCTTCCGCGCTTTAAGTACGAAAGGAGTGGGTTAAGGCAGGGAGGTTGCTGAAGTCTTGGTGTTTGCTGACAGTCACAGCTGACGGGGGCGAGCTGTGTAGCGGCCGTTTGGAGACGGGCGACTTCGATTCTGAAGAGTCCCTGTTGTCATGTACGTCACAGGTTCTCCCGTTGTGCACGTGTACTGCTTGTATTCTATTTATTACGGCATGATGTTCGCAGTGCTTATTGACGGTATAAATGCGATATGTACGAGTAAATACTCTTTATTAATTCAGTGTTTTAATTGTTATATGAGTTGTTCATCAATATATGGTGCGTTGTATTGTACTTGCGTATGATTATCAGTTATTCAAGTGATACAAAAGTCAACTCTGACTGTTGTACAGTCTTGATTATTGGTGCGTGTCTTTTATTTTTGACGTCTTCTTGGCAGGTTTTGTTTGCAATTCAAACCGTGCTCTTGGTTCTCGCTCTGTCTTTCTGGCTCTGATTGTTTGTCTGCCTGTCTCTCTGTCACTGTCTCTTTTTATCTGTCTGGTCTCTGTCTCTGTTTCTGTCTGTCTCTGTTTCTCTGTCTCTTTCTGTCTCCCTGTCTCCCTGTCTCTCTCTCTCTCTCCCTCTATGTGCACTGGTTCACGCGACATGACAAAGTGTGTGCGAATGCACGAGGTGAAGGAAGGAGATGGGGGGAGGGGCAGGTATTTTCCTGTGGAACTGGCTCAGCCGCTTCCCACGACGCTACATGGAGACCTATCGAGGGTCATTGTGTGTGTGTGTGTGTGTGTGTGTGTGTGTGTGTGTGTGTGTGCGTGTGTGTGTGTGTGTGTGTGTGTGTGTGTGCCCGCGCATATATTATGCATATGCTTTACAAGTGCCGTGTCCGTTTGTGTTGAAGTGGGTGGGTAGGTGGGAGTTGGTGGGTGGTGGTGCAAGCGCACGCAAATGCACCGGTGTATGTACGTGACTTTGTGAAGAGAGAGAGAGAGAGGCATACAGAGACAGAAAAATCGTGGTTAATTTCCAAACCAGTATAACCGGAGTGTGTGACATTTGAGGGTCAGTTGAACAGTTGTAACACCAGGACGTGATGGATACTTCACTGAACTCTGCTACATCTCTCTGTCTGCATCGTCTTGACAACCTCCTCGCTTTTGTCTCGCCCATCCCGTCAAGTTATCCCTGCTGTTCTCATTGCATCGCGGCTCAAAATAGATTCTCGTTGTATTTGTTTAAAAGGCTCCTTCGTGCTCATTTCATGTAAACTTAGTCCTTGTTCTTCACCCTTTCTTGAATATATATTTTGAATGTCTCATTTTGTTTTACTCTAGTTTTTAAATTTTCTCTAACTTCCAGTTTCGAAAGTTAGATAAAATCAGAAACTGGGATAACCAAAAACGAAAGGTAACAAAAACATGTATAACTTCATTTTTGTGAACATTGTGATTAGAATATAAGAGTGGTGAATATGAATAAGACCATTAGAAGTTGATCTAGTGATGGGTCGCCTGTTTGTCAGTTCTTTGATGTTGTAACACTTAGAGAGGTTTTGTGGTCGGCATAGGTATCTCTTGCTTCTAATTTTCATACCCTCAAACTATGGCTTACCTTAAATGTCACATTCGTGAAGTGTCAGTTAGTAACCATTCATTCATTGTTTGACTGATCAATATTGCACTGACGAGCGAAAAGCACCTAAATGACAATTCAGTGAAATGATTCGTGTCCTAACAAGAAAACAAATACATTTCTCATTCCCACTCTGTACAATGGTCTCTCTCTCTCTCTCTCTCTCTCTCTCGCTCGTCTCCCATTTTTGAAAAAGCAGCGTGTTAAATGTCTTTCATTTGACTGAAGAGCAATGAGCGCATGTATATACAAATTTGAGTTTATCATTGTGCGAACAAAATACCATTGACACTGTAAATGGCTCTTAAACTATTTTATGCATTTATGTACACATTTCAGTGTATCGGTACCTGGTTAGAATGCTGCAATCAATGCTATGTGTATGCACGCGCAGATATGTATTTTTCAATGTCTGAACACCATACTGCTGATAATCCTTGCCGTATACTCTGCAGAGTGATCTACAATGACGACTCCAGTCAATAAGTGGCTTTTGTTCCTGCTGTTGTTGGCATCAACTGTTAACATAATGATGCCATTCTTAAAACCACACCCACAAGACTCATACCCCACTGCGCTGGCTTTTCCAGGCACGGACACGGCACGCGCCATCGAGCGCATGCGTGAGATGATGCGTAACCAAGCCAGGGAGAAGGCCAAGAAAATCGCCGTGGTCATTACTGATGGGAGGTCCGAAAACTCCACAAGCACTATCCAGCAGGCGGTGTATGCCAGACAGGTAGGTAAACCTATCAGGGCCAACAGTTGAAGCCTGGCTCTCTTATCGATTTCCTTTCAAATGTTTCATTTGAAAGATAGGAAAGGGAAAGGGAGGATGGCTATTTGGTGTGGGGACTGCACCAAAATATTACCATCGACAGCATGCATCAACACTTTCATCGTCGTTATTACTAGCTCGACGACGGTGATGATGATGATGATGATGATGACCGTGACTTTGATGATTATATTGATGAAATATTGATGGGGATGTATGGTTGATAATAATATTATCGGTAATGGTGATAACGGTGTTTGGCGATAAAATGAAGATTTTTTTCAGGCAAAATGGTTTACTCATGTTTCGGCCATAGTCCCTCATGAAGGTTGATAACTGAACAGTGATATGAATATGTCAAAGTTTGCAAGTGCAGTTATGAATCCGATTAAATTCAGTTTGTCTAGAAATAACGCTGCATCTCAGCTGGAAATATATCAATAAGTTTGTCACTGTGCTTTTAGTAAGAACATTTGCAACTGGCGTGGGAATTGATACAACACCATACGAATACATCCTTCTCTTAACCTGCCAAGTAAATGACAACACAAAACAAGATCAACATCGCCTTCTTTGCCAGCATCTCTTTGTCTTATTTGCCAGCATCTCTTTGAGGGACCGCCTACAGATTGGAAGATGATGAACTATGGTGTTGTTAACGATGATGGTGGCAGTGATGATGATAATGAAACGATTGTGATAATGGTGCACCTGCTGTTGTGATGACGATTACGAAAACGATGATAATAACGTCAGTGATGACGCTGCTGCCACTGATGATGATGATGACGGCGATGATGAAGGTCATGACGACGACGATGATGATGACTGTGGCCTTTGCAGCTGGACGGCATCACGATGATCGCCCTCGGCGTGGGCAACCAGACGTTTCCTGACGAGCTGGAGGAAGTGGCCAGGTCTGATTACTACCCGGACCAGAACCGCCTGTTCCTCGTCAAGGACTTCACCCAGCTGAGAGGGGTGGTGGAGGAGCTCAGCAACCTCATCTGTGAAGGTTATGGAGTGCAAGTCTTTGTGTGTGTGTCTGTGTGTGTCTCTTTGTGTGTGTCAGCGTGTCTGTGTCTGTGTGAGTGAGTGAGTGTGTTTGAACACTCAAATAATACATCCGCAAGTGCAATAGATGTAAATCAGGATATACATGGCTAATATGAAGTCACTGGTAAAATATGTCGCGCGCGCGCGTGTGTGTGTGTGTGTGTGTGTGTGTGTGTGTGTGTACCTTGGTTGAGCCTTCTGTTCTTTAAACCAGCTGGATGGTCATTTGCGCGCGCGTGTGTGTGCGTGTGTGTGTGTGCGTGTATAATTTTTCTTTACTTTATACAGTGGTTCCAGAGAAGTCGACCACCACCACTCCCACCACCACCACCACCCGCACCACACGTCCTATGACAACTCCTGACCTTGACCGTAAGGCCTCCCTCTGTCTACCTGTCTATCTGTTTTCCTGTCTGTCTGCCCGTCTCCCAATCTGTCTATCGGTGTTTCCCATTCTGTATTATTGTCTCTATCTTTCTGTCTTCTGTCTGTCTATCTTTCTTTTCTTTGTCTGTCTGTGGTTCTGTCTGTCTTCTGTCTCACTGTCTGTCTGTCTCTCTCTCCTTCTCTCTGTCTTGTTTATTAAACATGAAAGAAAAGTATTGAGGAATCATATCTGGTGCACCCCCGCACCCTGTGTTCCTGCACGCGCGCATTTCTTGTTTCTGGAGACTAATTGGACTAAAATCGGTAAATCCTGACCTTGAGAAGAGATCTGCATTTTCCCTGTGAATTTCATCAGTATCAACGTCATGATCACCATCACCACAGTCATCAACATCACCATCATCACCACCATCAATGACGAACGTTGACTACTGGTGAGGAGTCAAAAAATAACTTTCAATATGATGAAAGAGGGATCAGAACTGGAACTTGTGGTGCTTGATGACTTTTTAAAGGCCTGTTCACCGTCAGATTTGAACTACTTCTTACGTGCGTGGCGGTACAGGTCTTACTGTCCTACCTGTTCATAGCAAGGAGGATCGTGTAGTGTCGGTATGTTTGCCCAGTGGGCATCCAGTCTGGTCTTAAAGTGTTGACTGTTGGTGCTGTAACTACATCGTCTGGAAGGTTATTCGAGGTGTTGATGATACGCATGTGGTACAACACGAAACGAAACGATTTTATATCCCTTTGTGTTATATCTTATGTCCCTGTTCGCCCCCACGATGTGAACAATACACTCTTTTTTATTTCTTGACAGATCGTCATTATCAGTATCATCGCTATCAGCTTCGGCCTGACTACTGTTATCAAAGAAGGTTTCCTTGCTCAAAATCTTAAGTTTGAACTTCCATGCATATTTCAGTGGTTTCACACCACCTTCCTCAGCAATTTTCTTCTGAATATATCCAGATCCAAAGAACATAATGATTAATATGGATACTTAAAAAGCGCCTATCCTCAGTCGGAGACCAAGCTCTAAGCGCTTTACATACACGGAGTCATTTGCACAACAGACTGTCTACCTGAGTGGAGCCGACTGACAGCTGCCGTTTACCAGTGAACAATGCCATCATCGTCATCAGTATCATTATCATCATCTTTGTCGTCGTTGTCACCATCATCTTCATCATCATCATCATCATCATCATCATCATCATCATCCTGCCTGCAGCCATCTCGTGTCCGCGGCCGGCCGACGTGGTTTTCCTGTTGGACGGGTCGCACAGCATCACTGACGAGGACTGGGCCAGGGGCCGTGTGTTCGTCACGTCACTCATCAACAGTCTGGAGGTGACAGCCGCTTAGTGTTTTTCTCTGTCTGGTTGGCTGGCTGGCTGGATGCCTGTCTGTCTGTCTGTCTGTTTGTCTGTCTGGCTGGATGCCTGCCTGTCTGTCTGTCTGTTTGTCTGTCTGGCTGGATGCCTGCCTGTCTGTCTGCCTGTTTGTCTGGCTGGCTGGATGCCTGCCTGCCTGCCTGTCTGTTTGTCTGGCTGGATGCCTGCCTGCCTGCCTGTCTGTCTGTTTGTCTGGCTGGATGCCTCCTGCCTGTCTGTCTGTTTGTCTGTCTGGCTGGATGCCTGCCTGCCTGTCTGTTTGTCTGTCTGGATGCCTGCCTGCCCGTCTGTCTGTTTGTCTGTCTGGCTGGATGCCTGCCTGCCTGTCTGTTTGTCTGGCTGGATGCCTGCCTGCCCGTCTGTCTGTTTGTCTGTCTGGCTGGATGCCTGCCTGCCTGTCTGTTTGTCTGTCTGGCTGGATGCCTGCCTGCCCGTCTGTCTGTTTGTCTGTCTGGCTGGATGCCTGCCTGCCTGTCTGTTTGTCTGGCTGGCTGGATGCCTGCCTGCCTGCCTGTCTGTCTGTTTGTCTGTCTGGCTGGATGCCTGCCTGCCTGCCTGTCTGTTTGTCTGGCTGGCTGGATGCCTGCCTGCCTGCCTGCCTGTCTGTTTGTCTGGC
>JAAQRG010100795.1:0-11265 GCA_011634625.1 Babylonia areolata | reverse complement strand
GCCTGTCTTTGTCTGCCCCAACTGTCAGCGAACATTTCGTGCGCAGATTGGACTATTCAGCCATCTGCACATTCACAGATAGATTCATGAGCATCCTGTAATCTGTAATCCTGTGATCTGTAATCACATCTGTGACAGTCATTCACCTGATCTGTACTCTTATCTCTGAATGTCCTTAACCTGATCTGTATTCACATCTCTGACTGTCCTTCACCTGGTGTCTTCTCACATCTATGACTCCTTAACCTGATCTGTACTCACATCTGTGACGGTCCTTCACCTGATCTGTACTAACGTCTCTGACTGTCCTTACCTGATCTGTATTCACATCTCTGACTGTCCTTCACCTGGTGTCTTCTCACATCTATGACTCCTTAACCTGATCTGTACTCACATCTGTGACGGTCCTTCACCTGATCTGTACTAACGTCTCTGACTGTCCTTACCTGATCTGTATTCACATCTCTGACTGTCCTTCACCTGGTGTCTTCTCACATCTATGACTCCTTAACCTGATCTGTACTCACATCTGTGACGGTCCTTCACCTGATCTGTACTAACGTCTCTGACTGTCCTTACCTGATCTGTATTCACATCTCTGACTGTCCTTCACCTGGTGTCTTCTCACATCTATGACTCCTTAACCTGATCTGTACTCACATCTGTGACGGTCCTTCACCTGATCTGTACTAACGTCTCTGACTGTCCTTACCTGATCTGTATTCACATCTCTGACTGTCCTTCACCTGGTGTCTTCTCACATCTATGACTCCTTAACCTGATCTGTACTCACATCTGTGACGGTCCTTCACCTGATCTGTACTAACGTCTCTGACTGTCCTTACCTGATCTGTATTCACATCTCTGACTGTCCTTCACCTGGTGTCTTCTCACATCTATGACTCCTTAACCTGATCTGTACTCACATCTGTGACGGTCCTTCACCTGATCTGTACTAACGTCTCTGACTGTCCTTACCTGATCTGTATTCACATCTGTGATAGTCGTTCATCTGATGTGTAGTCAAATCTGTGACAGTCCTACCCCTGATCTGTACTCTCATCAGTGACTGTCATTCACCTGATCTATACTCACGTCTCTGACTGTCCTTCGCCTGATCTGTACTCACTTCTGTAGCAGTCCTTAACCTGATCTGTATTCGCATCTCTGTCCTTCACCTGATCTCTACTCACATTTCTGACTGTCCTTAACCTGATCTCTACTCACATCCCTGCGTGTCCTTCACCTGATCTGTACTCAAATCTCTGTCCTTTCCCTGATCTGTACTCACATCACTTACTGTCCTTAACCTGATCCGTACTCACGTCACTGTCATTAACCTGATCTGTACTCACATCTCTGAATTTCAATAACCTGATCTGTATTCACATCTCTGTTCTTAACCTGATCTGTTCTTACATCTCTGTCCTTCAACTGATGTGTACTCACATCTCTGACTGTCCTGTACCTGATCTGTACTCGCATGTCTGTCCTTAACCTGATCTGTACACACATATCTGACTGTCCTTATTAACCTGATCTGTACTCACAACTGTGACTATCCTCCACCTGATCTGTACTCTTATCTGTGACTGTTCTTCACCTGATCTGTAATCACATCTGTGACAGTCATTCACCTGATCTGTACTCTCATCTCTGAATGTCCTTAACCTGATCTGTACTCACATCTGTGACTGTCCTTAACTAATCTGTACTCACATCTGTGACAGTCCTTCATCTGATGTGTAGTCAAATCTGTGACAGTCCTACCCCTGATCTGTACTCACATCTCTGACTGTCCTTGACCTGATCTGTACTCACATCTGTGAATGTCCTTCGCCTGATCTGTATTCACGTCTCCGACTGTCCTTCACTTGATCTGTTTTATTTTATTTTCATTTTATGAAAAAAAAAAAAAAAAAATCTTTTTTTTTTCTCAATGCCTGACTAAGCGTGTTAGGTTACGCTGCTGGTCAGGCATCTGTTTGGCAGATGTGGTGTTGCTTATATGGATTTGTCCGAACGCAGTGACGCCTCCATGAGCCACTGATACTGATACTGATTTGTACTCACATCTGTGACTGTCCTTCACCTGATCTGTACTCACATCTGTGACTGTCCTTCACCTGATCTGTACTCACATCTGTGACTGTCCTTCACCTGATATGTACTCACATCTCTGACTGTCCTTCACCTGATATGTACTCACGTCTCTGACTGTCCTTCACCTGATATGTACTCACGTCTCTGACTGTCCTTAACCTGATATGTACTCACGTCTCTGACTGTCCTTCCCCTGATCTGTACTAACGTCTCTGACTGTCCTTAACCTGATATGTACTAACGTCTCTGACTGTCCTTCACCTGATATGTACTAACGTCTCTGACTGTCCTTCACCTGATATGTACTCACGTCTCTGACTGTCCTTCACCTGATCTGTACTAACGTCTCTGACTGTCCTTAACCTGATATGTACTCACGTCTCTGACTGTCCTTCACCTGATCTGTACTCACGTCTCTGACTGTCCTTAACATGATCTGTACTCACGTCTCTGACTGTCCTTAACCTGATATGTACTCACGCCTCTGACTGTCCTTCACCTGATCTGTACTAACGTCTCTGACTGTCCTTAACCTGATATGTACTCACGTCTCTGACTGTCCTTCACCTGATATGTACTCACGTCTCTGACTGTCCTTAACCTGATATGTACTCACGTCTCTGACTGTCCTTCCCCTGATCTGTACTAACGTCTCTGACTGTCCTTAACCTGATATGTACTAACGTCTCTGACTGTCCTTCACCTGATATGTACTAACGTCTCTGACTGTCCTTCACCTGATATGTACTCACGTCTCTGACTGTCCTTCACCTGATCTGTACTAACGTCTCTGACTGTCCTTAACCTGATATGTACTCACATCTGTGACTGTCTTCACCCTATTTGTACTTGCATCTCTGAATGTCCTTAACCTGATCTCTGTACTTACATCTGACTGTTCTTAACCCGATATGTACTCACATCTCTGAATGTCCTTAACCTAATCTGTACTCACATCTCTGACTGTCTTTCACCCTATCTTAACTTACATCTCTGAATATCCTTAACCTGATATGTACTCACATCTCTGAATGTCCTTAACCTGATCTGTACTAACATTTCTGTCTTTAACATAATCTTTACTGACATCTTTGAATGTCCTTAACCTGATCCGTACTAATATATCTGACCTTCCTTAACTCACATCTCTGACTGCCCTTAACCTGATCTGTACTCACATCTCTGACTGCCCTTAACCTGATCTGTACTCACATCTCTGAATGTTCTTAACTCACATCTCTGACTGTCCTTAACCTGATCTGTACTGACATCTCTGACTGTCCTTAACCTGATCTGTACTCACATCTCTGAATGTTCTTAACTCACATCTCTGACTGTCCTTAACCTGATCTGTACTCACATCTCTGAATGTCCTTAACCTGATCTGTACTCACATCTCTGAATGTCCTTAACCTGATCTGTACTAACATTTCTGTCTTTAACATAATCTTTACTGACATCTTTGAATGTCCTTAACCTGATCCGTACTAATATATCTGACCTTCCTTAACTCACATCTCTGACTGCCCTTAACCTGATCTGTACTCACATCTCTGACTGCCCTTAACCTGATCTGTACTCACATCTCTGAATGTTCTTAACTCACATCTCTGACTGTCCTTAACCTGATCTGTACTGACATCTCTGACTGTCCTTAACCTGATCTGTACTCACATCTCTGAATGTTCTTAACTCACATCTCTGACTGTCCTTAACCTGATCTGTACTCACATCTCTGAATGTCCTTAACCTGATCTGTACTCACATCTCTGAATGTCCTTAACCTGATCTGTACTAACATTTCTGTCTTTAACATAATCTTTACTGACATCTTTGAATGTCCTTAACCTGATCCGTACTAATATATCTGACCTTCCTTAACTCACATCTCTGACTGCCCTTAACCTGATCTGTACTCACATCTCTGACTGCCCTTAACCTGATCTGTACTCACATCTCTGAATGTTCTTAACTCACATCTCTGACTGTCCTTAACCTGATCTGTACTGACATCTCTGACTGTCCTTAACCTGATCTGTACTCACATCTCTGAATGTTCCTAACCCACATCTCTGACTGTCCTTAACCTGATCTGTACTCACATCTCTGACTGTCCTTAACCTGATCTGTACTGACATCTCTGAATGTCCTTAACCTGATCTGTACTCACATCTCTGAATGTTCTTAACTCACATCTCTGACTGTCCTTAACCTGATCTGTACTGACATCTCTGACTGTCCTTAACCTGATCTGTACTCACATCTCTGAATGTTCCTAACCCACATCTCTGACTGTCCTTAACCTGATCTGTACTCACATCTCTGACTGTCCTTAACCTGATCTGTACTGACATCTCTGAATGTCCTTAACCTGATCTGTACTCACATCTCTGAATGTTCTTAACTCACATCTCTGACTGTCCTTAACCTGATCTGTACTGACATCTCTGACTGTCCTTAACCTGATCTGTACTCACATCTCTGAATGTTCCTAACCCACATCTCTGACTGTCCTTAACCTGATCTGTACTCACATCTCTGACTGTCCTTAACCTGATCTGTACTGACATCTCTGAATGTCCTTAACCTGATCTGTACTCACATCTCTGAATGTTCTTAACTCACATCTCTGACTGTCCTTAACCTGATCTGTACTCACATCTCTGACTGTCCTTAACCTGATCTGTACTCACATCTCTGAATGTTCCTAACCCACATCTCTGACTGTCCTTAACCTGATCTGTACTGACATCTCTGACTGTCCTTAACCTGATCTGTACTGACATCTCTGAATGTTCCTAACCCACATCTCTGACTGTCCTTAACCTGATCTGTACTCACATCTCTGACTGTCCTTAACCTGATCTGTACTGACATCTCTGAATGTCCTTAACCTGATCTGTACTCACATCTCTGAATGTTCTTAACTCACATCTCTGACTGTCCTTAACCTGATCTGTACTGACATCTCTGACTGTCCTTAACCTGATCTGTACTCACATCTCTGAATGTTCCTAACCCACATCTCTGACTGTCCTTAACCTGATCTGTACTGACAACTCTGCCCATCTTGCCTTCTCTGCTGAAAAAAACTTCATCACTTTCCTTGTCTTTACGTCCGCTGTCATTTCCGATTGACACAGTCCCTGAAGACGTTATGGACTGAAACGTGGACACTTTTTATCAAAGTGAGTCTTGTTTCACAACCTACAGCTTGCTGCTCTTTATCAATACTTTCCCCATTTGTCAGATATGTGATATTAGACGACAGAAAGACAAAGCCATAAAGAAAAAAACATATCACTGCTGTCATTCCTGACTCAATGTGTGTATGCGTGTATGGGGTGTGTGGGGTGGGGGTGTGTGTGTATGTGCGTGTGTATGTCATATGAGAGAAAGAGAGAGAGAGAGAGAGAGAGAGAGAAACGAAACGAAACGAAATTTTATTTTACCAGGGTAATGAGAGAAGCAAGAGAGAGAGAGAGAGCCCACGCGTGTTTGTGTGTGTGTGTGTGTGTGTGTGTGTGCACGCTCGTGCTGGCATGTTGTACCAAACAAAAGAACACTGGCGTTCGGTTTGAGTTCCACGACATGTATAATCATGTGCAGCGTACGAGTTTTTCGGACCAAGGGAAGCAACCGTGCAGTGGTTCCCATCGCTGACGGAGGAACCTGGTTGCAGTTTCACCTGCCGTGCCCCATCACCCTGTCTCCCTCAGCCAACGGCCGCCGTGCATTCCATTCCCCTAATCTCTGCAGCTTCAAGTGCCGCGAGTCGAATCAATTCGTCTCGGTGTCTGATATCTCTTCTCAATTATTCAGGGGTAATTAGCTTCATGACCGTACAGACAATGCAATGAGCTACTGCCTCGAGAATGCCGTTCCTGGTTCGCTGGTTGTTCAGTTTTGTTATTTATCTATCTATATTCTTTATCGTGGCGCATACAATAGGATTTGGTACCATTCTTTTTTCCATTTTCTTCTCCTTTTTTCTCGTATTCTTTGTGTTATCATTCAGACAATGGAATTTGCTAACACCTTCAATTTCGTTGCTGATTCTTTAGGGGTTTTTTTTCGTTTACCTTTTATTGCGCATGCAATATATTTGGTACTACACACAAAAAAGTTAAATGCTAGTTGGGGTTTTTTTTGGTTTTTTTTTTGTCTGCTGTTTGCTAAAAAGAAATAAAAGATAAAAAAATGAATAAACAAATAAAGCTAAAAAGCCATTGTTTATGCGCTGATTGTTTTGTTTTGGTTACTTCTACTTTATCGCGCAGACCTTGGAATTCTGGTGCCATTCCATTTGGTACCATTCCAAATGCCGTTATTTATAGGCTGGTTCTTTTCCTCCTGTTTACGTTTATCTTTATTGCGCAGACAACGGAAACCGATACTGTTCCTTAACGTGTTGTTTATCAGCTGGTTGTTTTCATTTCTTTTCTTTCTCTTTTTCATGACATCGTTTATATCAGTGCTGATTTTTGTCTTTTGGTTTTGTTTTCTCAATCCGTTCTCGAATGCTAGAGCTATTTTACAGTCACAACAACAAGCCGTATGTTCGTCTCCTGGAAATTCAGTGCCAGGATGTTTCGTTCATACCTTCCTACCCATAAAACTTGCCATAGAAAACAATCTGAACTGTGAAAAACTTGTTCAGGAACACGCCATATTTTACCAGTGTGATGGTGTGCACACATGTATATGTACTCATGCTTGTGCACACAAAAGCACTCAAACAATGGGCCACATTCATCACGCATTTACAGAGGGTGTACAAAGTATGGTGTTCCCCTTTCTGCCCCTGTAAATAAGACAACCATTCACTTGGATCTTTTCTTAAGTGTGGAGGCGTTGCTTTCGTTTTGTTTTGATTTTGATTTTTGTTTTTACGCGGCAAAGTTGGGCGCTGAATTCTCATCAACATTACACAGTCAGCTGGTCATCTTTTCAGTGGAGCCCGCGTTTTCTCACTCTACCGTCAGGTAACTCCACCCGTGTAAAGGGTGTTCCTAGTTGTTTTTCTTCTTCCTCAAACATCTTTCAACCTCCAGAGATCTTCGGCTTAAAGTTGACAAAATTACATTTGGAGTTTCTCGTGTTGATCACTATGCTGTTATCAAAACGATGCCAAAGAGAGACAGGCTATTGTAAATCGGATCAAATTTTGGCAGTCCTCCATGATTAAAATAATTAGTTCTTTTTTATTCTTTCTTTTTTTTCCGAACACGTGAAGCCAGTGGCTGATACATTTTTGACTTTCCCCGCGGTTCACTTTTGATGGGGATCGAGTTTAAAACAAGGCATCCATCATGACAGTGATGAAAAGAAAACATCGTCAAAGACTGCTGGAAGAAGAATAAAGAAGAAGACGAAGAAACGAAGAAGAAAAGAAGAAGAAGAACTTATTTTTGGTGGTAAACATCGAAACCTGCGTAAGCGAACCGGGTTTTTTTAATTGGTATTATATGTGCGAGTTGACCTTGAGCGTTCTACCGAAGATTGTAGATGGTCTGACAGGTGATCTTTGTCTAGATATTGGGTAGTATACCTATATCTTCATTCAAATCAAATTGTGTTCCATTTGTGGTCTGCACTATTTACTACTGATATGTAATGTTCAATAATGTATCTAACAAAAAAAGTACAATTTCGAATCAGACCCCTCTAGGGCCTGGTGCCCTTTCAGTGTAACAATATGACCACCTTCTGGAAATCATGTGCTAGAAATTTCCTCTTTTCTATCGTTCTCTGTTTCTGAACTTTTCCTTCTCTTTCCTTCTCTCCCATTCTTTTTTTCTGCCTTGCTGGTGCATTCACCTATGTTCTGTCAAGAAAGCCTTGAATATATTTCTTGTCCTTTTGGGGGGCACTCTTCATGTGTTGTACTCTCCTCTGCGTTGTGACGTGTTAACCCCTTGAATGCTGAATGATGAGCAAACGAGACGAATGTCACGGGAAATTTGAAGTACAGCTGCTTCTTTGTGCGCTTTTAAAGTGGTGTAGTTGAGTTTGCTGCACAGAGGTGGTGCAACCCGAAGAGGAAAGAGTTCCTGAAAAGGAGGGTCGCCTGTGATGACAGCCCTTCACTGGCAAAGATTCCTGTCAGCAGCAGTCAAGGGGTTAAGTGAGCGTTGGCAATTTACATTTTGGATGCGTGTTGCTGTGTGTGGTTGTGACATCTGTACAATATACTTGTGTTCGTGTTTGGTTTTTTGTTGTCGTGTGTGTGTGTGTGTGTGTGTGTGTTCGGGTTTTTGTTTTAAATGGTTTGGTTTTTTTTACACAATCCTCTGTTGAAAGATTGATGGAATGATTAGGTCGAGGGCACATTCCAAGTTTACATGCGTGAATATTAATGTACTTGCTCCTTTTTTGTTTGTTTGTTTGTTTTCAGATTCTATGGGACTGATATTCAATTTTTTTGTTGTTGTCGTTGCCCTGATAAGGCCTTGTATAGTCTGCTAGGTTTTAAGCATCAAAGAACGAAGGAATGATTTCGAATCAGAAATTTGCATTCTCCAAATCTGGACTCACAAACGGCATGTATCACACGAAAGGTTTCGTGGATTATACCCTATGACAGTGTGAGAGATTGGTTGTTCTTGAGAAGGAAGCTTTGTTCTTCCATTAACTTGTACATGGTAGGTCCCGAGATGAATTCAGTCATTGACTAGTACGACACAGAGCAGCAGGACCAGTGCGGAGACAGAGTGAGACGAGAAGAATTTCATCACTAACTAACATTGCACAGTAACAGCAAAGAGGTTCCAATATTCTCCTCAAACTTTCAGTCACACCGAGATGAAACAAGGTTTTAACTAGCTAAACAGAGACAGGCAGTATTTGAATTTCTAGCAACACATTTATTTGCAGTTACATTGTTCTTGGCTTCATACTAAGTTCTCATCATGCTAAAATATTCTATGTCCTAACAAGAACATGGCAGAGGTCACACATACCTGTAAACTTATTGCAGTTGGCTCGGAAGAGCTGAAAGGCTGAACAGCTGATCAGGAAAAGAGAGCGATCTGCTTGTTGGTAGGTGCCTATATGGGGTTGGGGGAAAATATTGACTAACTGATTTCTAGCGTAAACCACGGCTTGTTGGCTATTCTCTTGGAGAAGCCGTTGTCACCGAAACATCGTGACTGTAAACTTGTCAGCCAAGCATCTGTGTAAACTTTCCCATCTTCGGGGGGTCTCCGAACAGTGTACCAGAACTTGCCTTTGTGATTCTTTGGTCAACAGACCATGGACTGTGGACCTGCTGTAGTTTGCTTAACCTCTGGGTTTGACCTGTTTGTGTTGGGACGTATACTGCCCGGCATTTACAGTATGCCATTTATTGGTCAGTTGTGATATACCAGGATGCGTCTTGCCAAACCCAGCCTTTCAAATTTTAGTAATTAAAACAGGTTTGACGCTACTAAGGGCCCGTGTACACCTTAAAATACCTATTTTGCCTCTTGTGATACATGCATGCGCGTGTATCACTCACTCACACACACACACACACACACACACACACACACACACACACACACACACACACACACATCTGCGCACGACAAAGACACGTAACACACACATTTCGATGTGACGAAGCATAGTCCCTTGTATGTCTCCTCCCACCCTCTGCACTCCCCCTGTGTCCAACCCTCCATTAGTGTATTCTGTGGTGCGTGTGTTGTGGGTCGGTGTTTGCTCTGTGTGTGTGTGTGTGTGTGTGTGTGTGTGTGCGTGCGTGCGCGTGTGTGTGCGTGCGTGCGTGCGTGCGTGTGTGTGTGTGTGTGTGTGTGTGTGTGTGTGTGTGTAGAGGGTGTGTTTTGTTGTAGACACTTAAAGCCCATCATATGGGGAGTTTGAGCCATATAAGTACATTATCATTATTATTAATTACAATTATGTCCTCTGTGTACCTTAACAATTGTCACCAGCTGATTTACCGCTTCTTAATGTAAACATTGATTTTGTCTCTTGGCGGAATGGAGGTAAGGGAGATCAACGACTGGACAGGGGTCCTCTCTGAAATATGCAACTTTATCTTCATGCTTCATTCGTCCTGCACGCACAGTAAATCCTACAAGTAATGAACGAGCAAGGAAAGAAAGGATGACTGTAGGTCCACTGACGCGAAACATTTAGAGATAGAACTATTTACGTGATGAAAATTATCATAATATCAAAATAAAGCTGATGTACGGTATCCGGATTTAAAAAAAGGGCTCAATTGTAATGTAACGCTGCTACAGGGATGTGCAATATGCAACACACACACACACACACACACACACACAGCAAATACTTATCTACAACCTCTCTTCTTTCCATCTAATAACACTTCTAGTGAATAGACGTTAAACTGAAGATCACACACACACACACACACACACACACACATTCCACTCCTCTGTGTGACTCGCGGAGTGAACGTCCACACATTGACGTGATAACTACTCAGTCCGTCTGGAAGGGGAAAATTGGAGAGAAAACCTGAACGTCCCCCCCCCCACCCCCATGCCCCCATGGCCGTGACATTACTTGTGTCTCGTGAGTTACACTCCACACGCCTGTCTCACTTTGTGTGTGCACTGGAGAAGTGTGTGTGTGTGTTTATGTGTGTGTGTGTGTGTGTGTGTCATTGGGATCAGTTTTCTATCTGGCTTTGTCTACCAGCCACACAGCCTCATCCAAACCAAACCAAAGGGAACCAGAGGTAAACAAGACGGAGAAATACACGGGTATCGTGTATCGTGAGATCTCCGAAAATCACAAACTTCTCAAATAATTATATGGAAACCAGATAAAAAGAAAATAAGAAGAACAAGTCTGTTTACCACAAGGTGTAATCTTCAGGATAACAAAAAATCGCTTTGAATCTATCCCCACCCTACATTTAACCCAGTCGGCAAACTTAATCAAACCATGCACACAACCGCTCTCATTGGGCAATGAATACGCTCCAGTTTAGGAGTGAATGTGGCACAGCAGACAGGCAAGACAGCAATCAATGTGGCACAGCAGACAGGCAACACAGCAATCAATGTGGCACACCAGACAGGCAAGACAGCAATCAATGTGGCACAGCAGACAGACAAGACAGCAATCAATGTGGCACAGCAGACAGACAAGACAGCAATCAATCATATAAAGAGACGA
>JAAQRG010100788.1:0-5000 GCA_011634625.1 Babylonia areolata | reverse complement strand
GAATCGTTTTTTTTTGGGGGGGGTTGTTGCTTTTTTTTTCTTTTTTCTTTTTTTTGTTATAAATAAACAAAGTGTGTCGATGTTGCTTGTTGCAAATGCTGAGCTACATTTTTTGTTGGTTTGTTTTTTCTAAACTCACATGGCATGATGTAATAGTGGAATTGCGTGTCTGGTGAATGTAATCATGTTATGTATTAAAAAAACAAAAACAAAAATACAAAACTGTCATGTGTAGACAAAACATTCATTAGGCTTTTTTTTCCCCCCCCACTTCCCCGACAACCTGTTGATACGGGGGTAACCAAGTACATCCACGTCACACACACACACACACACACACACACACACACACACACACACACACACACACACACAATATACGGCACGGAGGAGGGGTTCTATGAAGCTTTGTGTGTGTGTGTGTGCGTGTGTGTGCTGTATGCCTTTACAATCATGAATATAATGGGAACAAACACGAATGCTGTTTGTTTTGTCTTTTTTAACGTCTGATTTTCAGTGATGCATGACACTGTGCGTGCATGCGTGCAACTGATACGTGCGTGCGTGTGTGTGTGTGTGTGTGTGTGTGTGTGTGCGTGCGTGCGTGCGTGCGTGTGTGTGCGCGCGCGCACGCATGGCTGTGTCTGTTTGTGCCTACGTGCGTGTGAACGTATGCATCTGCTCTGTTTGTGTGCGTCCGAAAGAGTGAGTGTGTGATCGCCCAATGCGCTCGTCTTGTCTACATTTGTGTGGGAGTGTGCAAGAGCCAGATAGCACACCACAGCTGAAAACCAGACTAAACTAAACCGCACTGTATAAACTCATCTCATCTCGAATTTACTCAGCTTAAGCAAAGTACGCAGAAACCTCCCCTTAATTTATCGTCTTCGCTGATCATAGGCTTTAAGCGCAGGCTTAGCCCTACGATCTTCCACTTTCAACACATTTATAACGAAAAGAAAAGATTAAAAAAAAAAAGGATAACTTTATTCTGCAAATATCAAATGAAAAAAAAAGTGTGTAAAAACCGTGGGTTGTGAATTATGACTCACTTTTTGTTAAAAGATGTCCAACGTTTCAGACCATAATTTTGTCATCAGGGACTTTGTCGGATCGGAAATGACAGTGGAGGTAAAAGAAAAGCTTAGTTTAACTTTTATCGTCTTTTCATCGTTATTTTATCCTTGCAGCTACACACACACACACACTCTCTCTCTCTCTCTCTCTCTCTCTCTCTCTCTCTCTCACCCAAACTCCACAAACACAAGCATGAGAAGGCTCACTCACAAACATATACAAACACGCGCGCGCGCGCGCGCACCTTCCCCGACCCCACCCAAATTGTCACATGGGTCAGATCACATCACGTCATCACATCGAACACACACACACACACACACACACACACACACAAAACCAACTCCTAATGCCAGATAACTCTACTACCAAGATCAGAAAACTGGTTTCAACGTCGTCACCATCCATAAAACACAGCGTTTTAAAAACACAAAGCACCGAAGAGGAGGAGGAAGAGAAAAAGAGAAAAGCGAAGGCTTATAATTATATCTATCATGGCCTTTCTTCTAGGAGATGAGACTACTCAGTCAACGACTGTAAAATAAGATTAATCTATCCCCTACAACGGCGAAATTCGAAGCACAGAATCGCTGCAAAAGTATGCCAGGGAGATTTATTTCACACAGATGAAGAGGATCAAGGTAAGGGAAAAAAAGGAAGTTCGCCAGACTAAAACTGCCACACAAACAAGCTACGGTACGACAGTACACCCGCTGTTTTGCTCGCAACGAACTCAACATTGTTATGTCCTTCGTGAACTTGCCGTGGTTGGTTGTGAGATAGCAAAACCAAAAACAAAAAAAAAACAAAAATGTTGTTTATTCCACCACTGGCTGATGGAAGATTCTGACTCTGGAAGAAAGCAGGCACCAGTTGAAAGAGCAAGAAACAGATGTAATTATGCACACATGAGTAATGATTACCTCACCGGTTGAAAGAGCGAGAAATGGATACAAAATACACACAGGAGTAAAGATTACCTCACTGGTTGAAAGAGCAAGAAACAGATATAATATGCACACATGAGTAAATATTACCTCACCGGTTGAAAGAGCGAGAAACGGATACAATATGCACACAGGAGTAAAGATTACCTCACCGGCTGAAAGAGCAAGAAACAGATATAATATGCACACAGGAGTAAAGATTACCTTACCGGCTGAAAGAGCAAGAAACAGATATAATATGCACACAGGAGTAAAGATTACCTCACCGGTTGAAAGAGCGAGAAACATATATAATATGCACACAGGAGTAAAGATTACCTCACCGGTTGAAAGAGCGAGAAACAGATATAATATGCACATTAGAGTAAATATTACCTCACTGGTTGAAAGAGCGAGAAACAGATACAATATGCACACAGGAGTAAAGATTACCTCACCGGTTGAAAGAGCGAGAAACATATATAATATGCACATTAGAGTAAAGATTACCTCACCGGCTGAAAGAGCAAAAAACAGATATAATTATGCACAAAGGAGTAAAAGTTACCTCACCGGTTGAAAGAGCGAGAAACAGATATAATATGCACACAGGAGTAAACGTTACCTCACCAGTTGAAAGAGCGAGAAACAGATATAATATGCACACAGGAGTAAAAGTTACCTCACCGGTTGAAAGAGCGAGAAACAGATATAATATGCACACAGGAGTAAAAGTTACCTCACCAGTTGAAAGAGCGAGAAACAGATATAATATGCACACAGGAGTAAAGATTACCTCACCGGTTGAAAGAGCAAGAAACGGATACAATATGCACACAGGAGTTAGGATTACCTCACCGGTTGAAAGAATGAGAAACAGATATTATACGCACACTAGAGTAAAGATTACCTCACCGGTTGAAAGAGTGAGAAACAGATATTATACGCACACTAGAGTAAAGATTACCTCACTGGTTGAAAGAGCGAGAAACAGATATAATATGCACACAGGAGTAAAAGTTACCTCACCAGTTGAAAGAGCGAGAAACATATAATATGCACACAGGAGTAAAAAAAAAAACAACAACAAAAAAACAAACAAAAAAACTTTTCATTTTGTGGGTCCAAAGCTGTCAATCGCGGGACAGTATCAGAGAGAGAGAGAGAGAGAGTTATGGCCGTGTCCAGCTGAGTCCAAAAACTCCCTCCCGCAAGCGAATTACAGCTGAAATCGTAGGATGAAGATACGACAGGTGAGAGACAAGATCCGAAAGGGAAGCAAAACGGACAGACTTATTTTAGCACAAAACTTCTAGAACAGGGGAGGAGGGGGCAGGGGGGGAGGGGCAGATACTGTTCATGGCGTAAAAATAAACCTCAATGAAATAAAAAATAAAACAGAATACAATAGTCAAATAAAACAACAAAATAAAATAGAATTTAAAAAGAAAAAGAAAAAAGAAAACAAAATAAAACAAACACCCGGGGGGGGAGAAGAGGGGGGCAATCGACTCTGTAGAAAGGGAGAATATCACACACACACACACACACAAATCAGCGTCTTTTAGTTTCTTTCGTTTTTAGATTTTGTTGTTGCTGTTGCTGCTATTGCTGTTTTCTGATAATTCATACTGCCTTGGATGATTTCTTTTGTTTCCACAGTCCCACGTTTGCGATCTAAAACGAAACAAACTATATATATATATATATATATATATATATAATATATATATATATATATATATATATATATATATATATTATATTCCATTCCATTCCATTCATTCTCCTGCCCGGGATGGGCGTAGAGGAGACATGAGGGACGATTCCGTAGTCAGACGACGCCATCCGGTTCTATCTTCTGCCTGTCGTATCAGCGTAGCGCTATCCATATTGGTCCATTCCTTGATGTTGTCCATCCAGCATTTGGCTTGCCTCCCTCTTCGCCTACCACCCTCTAGCGTTCCCTGTAGAACTGTCTTTTGCATATCATATATTATAAAACCGTCTCAGCACAATTATCTACCACCCAGTGCAAACAGCAGCGGAGGCAGAACTTGAAAACAGTTAAACAGCTAGCTGCCTTGTGCCCAGTCTCTTACTGCACTTCATAAGTACACCACTTTTCTGTTTCCACTCCTGTGCCTGAAGATAAAAGAGTCATAAACCCCATTAGCGGAAGACAAAGCAGGGAGTTTAAAAAAAAAAAAAAAATCAAACTAGGATCAAAGAAAAGGAAAGGAAAGGAAAGAAAGACAGACAGAAAAAGAAAAGGAAAAAAAAAAAAAAAGAATGCTGGAGGAATCGATTGATTTTCGACAATATAACAACAACAACAACAACAACAAAAGACCTTAGCAAACTGCTCGAAGGATCGATTGATTCCAGACAATAACAGCATCATTATCAACAACAACAACAACAACAACAAAAGACCTTAGCAAGCTAAACCCCGTTAATTCCTCTCCAAAGTGCTCTCTCTCTCTCTCTCTCTCTCTCTCTCTCTCTCTCTCTCTCTCCATCATCCGTCCCTTCTTCTCCATATCAATCTCTCTCAACCCTTCTAGGGTATATGTGTGTGTGTGTGTGTGTGTGTGTGTGTGTGTGTGTGTGTGTGCACGCATGCGTGCGTGCGTGTGAATGTGCTTGTGCATTAGTAACAAGAAAGACAGACAAACAAACACGAAGGAAGAGGACACACACACACACACATACACTGAGAGACAGAGACAAACATGGAACACGAAAATATGACGGTGTGTCCACGAAACTCGACCGACTCCTTCTCAGTCCTTGGCATCTCTCTCTCTCTCTCTCTCTCGATATATCTATACACACACACACACACACACACACACACACATATATATATATATATATATATATATATATATATATATATATATATATATATATATATTCTTGCTCCTTCCTTCCTTCTTCTTATTCTCCTTCCTTCCTTCCTTTCTTCTTCTTCTTCTTCTTCTTCAATAATTA
>JAAQRG010100786.1:0-7500 GCA_011634625.1 Babylonia areolata | reverse complement strand
GGAGTCATCTTTCCTCATGGCTACGTTCAAACATGGAGTCATCTTTCCTGATGGCTACGTTCAAAGAAAAACACGAAGTCATCTTTCCTGATGGCTACGTTCAAAGAAAAACATGGAGTCATCTTTCCTCATGGCTACGTTCAAAGAAAAACATGAGGAGTCATCTTTCTTCATGGCTACGTTCAAAGAAAAACATGGGGAGTCATCTTTCCTCATGGCTACATTCAAAGAAAAACATGGGGAGTCATCTTTCTTCATGGCTACGTTTAAAGAAAAACATGGAGTCATCTTTCTTCATGGCTACATTCAAAGAAAAACACGAGGAGTCATCTTTACTCATGGCTACGTTCAAAGAAAAACATGAGGAGTCATCTTTCCTCATGGCTACGTTCAAAGAAAAACATGAGGAGTCATCTTTCCTCATGGCTACGTTTAAAGAAAAACATGAGGAGTCATCTTTCCTCATGGCTACATTCAAAGAAAAACATGGAGTCATCTTTCCTCATGGCTATGTTTAAAGAAAAACATGGGGAGTCATCTTTCCTCATGGCTACGTTCAAAGAAAAACATGGGGAGTCATCTTTCCTCATGGCTACGTTCAAAGAAAAACATGGAGTCATCTTTCCTCATGGCTACGTTTAAAGAAAAACATGAGGAGTCATCTTTCCTCATGGCTGTGTTTAAAGAAAAACATGGGGAGTCATCTTTCCTCATGGCTACATTTAAAGCAAAGGCTGGGAGTCATCTTTCCTGACAAATAATTGGTCAGTTCTGTCATGGGAAAGTAATCCATTCTCAGCAGTGGCCACCAATATCTGTTTCAACACACACACACCTAACCTCCAAATGCATAAGAAAAACACAAAGAAAGGCTGGGAACAAACCAAAGATTCCAACTGTGTTGTGACCCCTCACTCCAAACACATACACACACACACACACACACACACACACACACACACACACATACTAACACACAAGCCCGCTCCCCCAAATGCCCAGACACAGAAGTCAGTACACAGAACTTTCCATCGACAGTTATTAGTCATAGTAAAAACAGAGCATCTTTGAAAAGCACACATGAATGAACTTAACTGAAGGTCTTGAGGTACATTATATGAATTCAACATTCATGAATTAAATGCGCCTAAGCTGTAATTTGCACATAACTTGACCCATGCATGCAGTGCAATCAATTACATTTGGTAAGCACACATGGACTGCCTTGGTTTAAACAGAAAAGCGAAATGTTAGGAGTACTAAAGTCATACACAGCCTGAACTTAAAAATATCAAAATATACACTGTATCTGGCCTGAGCCTCACAACTCTAGAGAACAGAAACGCAGTGCTTTACAAAATGCATCATAATGCAGTACACTACTGAAACCAATGAACCCAAGCTATCATTTCAGGGTGGTGGTTGTTTTTTTCATGAATAAGTCTTCCTGCACTTTGTTCATTGAAGCACAAAAAAAAAGCCTTTTGGGGGCATACCCTGGGGGAGATACCAGACAAATACCTCAGAGAGTGGGAGAGAGAGAGAGAGAGAGTGTGTGTGTGTGCTTGTGTGTGTGTGTGTGTGTGTGTGTGTGTGTGTGTGTGTGTGTGCATTAGAGAAAAACAGAGACTGAAACAGAGAAAGAGAGAACTGGATTCAACACAGAGAGAGAGAGAGAGAGGATGGGAGGAGTTGAGGGGGTGTGGTAAAGAGGAAGAAGCAATCAACAAACATCTACTTTTCAAATAAATCTATGATTTTTCTCATTCTTCCAAGGGAGATATCTTCCATCACACGTCAACAATATTCTAAGTAAACTTCGCCTACAAGAGTAACAATTCAAGCTGTATATGGATCATTCATATGTTTTCTGGAGACAAGCATGATATCTGTACCATTCCCGAGAGAGAAAAGAAATTCCCAAGACAGCGAGAGAGAGAGAGACAGGGATTCAGTAGCCAGTCAGAGACAGACAAACGAGCGAACTACAGACACAGAGAGACGGACAGAGAACAAGATCTCTGTGAACAATCATGCACAAACAAACTGCTTTAAACTACAAACAGGATAACAAAAGAAAGTCCAGAACGATCAATTATATAAACACTTTTTGTAATTTAAAAAGCACACCAAAAAACACGAAAATTCATCAACGACTGAACAGAAAAAATGTACACACACACCAAAAAACAAAAACAAAAACCTCCAATAAAACCAGTGTAAAAGTAGCACCACACTTACCACTGTGCTCAGAACGGACAACAACACCACACTGTATCAACAGCAAAAGGAACAAAAAAAAAAACCCAAAAACAAACAAACAGTGAGGGAGACAGAAACTACAAATCAAAACAGGTAACATGCCGAACAAGACTGAAGGCCAGGAAAAAAAAAGAGCATCAATGCACCAAGTAACAAATATGACATACACTGGAAGGTTTCACTTTCAGGGTAAAGGAAATCTGATTAAAAAAAACAAAAAGAAAAAGAAAAAAAAACAACCAAAAAACCTTTAATCACATACAATATAATGTTGTCAAACGAAAATTTTACACAAGTCAGACCATAGGTCCAGCAAATTACCATTTGCAAAAAAACAACAACAAAAAAACAACCAAAAACAACTACCAAAAATGATAACAACACGAGGAAGAAGAACAAAAAAACAAAAACAAAAAAAATTACATATATATATATAAGTAATTAAGCAAAGATGTAAACTGACAAAGAAGCAAAAAAATTTTTCTTCTTTTGGGGGAGGGGGTGATATATAGAGAAAAGGGAAGAAAATTAGACATCCATCCAGCTGGAACTAAAAAGTGAAACAACGGCAAGGAAGTGCACGGGCCATGTGAAACACAACCACACCACCAAGCAGCAGCAGGGTTGCACGAGTACCTTAGTCAAGTTAGAGTAGCGCCCTTCCGCCACATCGGAGGACGTCTTGAGGGTTTGAACAGAAAGACAAAAATCCACACCACCATGATGTGCAGCCAGCGCATGCAGTGCTGTCTCCCTCCCTTCCCTCTCCTCCCACCCACCATTCCCCACATCCTCAACCTTGACACCCCATCTCCCAAGCCTTTCTTCTCTCTATGTGCTTATCTTCTTCGTTTTTGCTGAACAGTGTCCTTAAAACTGGCATAAAAACCATGCTACCCCTGTGCTGCCCCCTCCACATCTATGGGAAAGGACCACAACAGGTGCAAGATGTTGTCATTCATCCTGAAGTTTTACCCAGGAGCTAAAAAAATAAATGAGGAGAACGAATGCATAAAGAGCTACACACATCGCCATGTCATGACAAAAGTGTTTCTTGAACAACTCTGTCCTTAACAATCACACATGCATCACGATGTTGCTATGTCATGACAGAAGCGTTCCCAGAGGAACTCTGTTCTTCATTATCACACACACACGTCACAATGTTGCTATGTACTGACAGAAGTGTTCCCAGAAATCTGTCCTTAACAATCACACATGCACCACGATCTTGCTGTGTCATGACAGAAGTGTTCCCAGAGGAACTCTGTTCTTCATAATAACACACACATCACAATGTCACTATGCTATGACAGAACTGTTCCCAGAGGAACTCTGTTCTTCACAATCACACGTGTCACAACTTCACTTTGTCATGACAGAAGTGTTCCCACAGGAACTCTGTTCTTCACAATCACACAAGTGTCACAACTTCACTTTGTCATGACAGAACTGTTCCCACAGGAACTCTGTTCTTAACAATCACACATGTGTCACAACTTCACTTTGTCATGACAGAACTGTTCCCACAGGAACTCTGTTCTTCACAATCACACATGTGTCACAACTTCACTTTGTCATGACAGAACTGTTCCCACACAAACTCTGTTCTTCACAATCACACATGTGTCACAACTTCACTTTGTCATGACAGAACTGTTCCCACAGGAACTCTGTTCTTAACAATCACACATGTGTCACAACTTCACTTTGTCATGACAGAACTGTTCCCACAGGAACTCTGTTCTTCACAATCACACATGTGTCACAACTTCACTTTGTCATGACAGAACTGTTCCCACACAAACTCTGTTCTTCACAATCACACATGTGTCACAACTTCACTTTGTCATGACAGAACTGTTCCCACAGGAACTCTGTTCTTAACAATCACACATGTGTCACAACTTCACTTTGTCATGACAGAACTGTTCCCACAGGAACTCTGTTCTTCACAATCACACATGTGTCACAACTTCACTTTGTCATGACAGAACTGTTCCCACAGGAACTCTGTTCTTAACAATCACACGCGTCACAACTTCACAATGTCATTACAGAAGTGTTCCCAGAAGAACTCTGTTCTTAACAATCACACAGCATCATAATGTTGCAATGTCATGATATAAGTATTTCCTGGTGACTGACAATCACAAACATGTCACTATGTCACAAAGTCATGACAGATTCTTTCCTAAACATCTCTGTCTTTAAAAATCACTCAGGCATCGCGATGTCGCCACAACATGACAGAAGTGTTTCCTGAACAAGTGACTCTGACAACTGCAGAGAGGTCACGAAATCACTATGTCATGACAGACGTGTTTCCTGAAGAACTGACTCTGATAATCACAAACATGTCACTAAATCACTATGTCATGACAGAAACGTTTCCTCAACAGTTTTCACCCCTGATTTCTCTGACACTGATCTTATCTCCACTACAATGTTAAAACACAGCATGAACACACAGATTAGAATTTTTTTTTTTAAACTAAACAAAAAAAAAGAAACACATTGATTGAAGTTGGATCAACAAGTGTGGTCACACTTTTGGCATGTTTCACTGGTGCCGAGTGATTAAAAAAAAAAAAGAAAAAGAAAAGAAAAGAAAAGAAAAGAGGACCACTGACCTCAGAGGTTCTGCCGCTGTATGAGCTGTAGGACCGCTCGGAGCACATGCTGGACGCTTCACTGGCCGCGTCATCAGAGTCGTAGTGATCAAAATGCTTCCGCTGCCGTGATTGCTGATGACGAAGAGTTGTTTTATGTTAACGACTCGTTATGGTGAACTGAACTCTTACACACACACACAGACAAACACACACAGACACACACACACACAAAAAACATGCACGAACACGCACACACACACAAGTACACATAAATTCATGCACATATATACTCTCACACACGCACACACACACACATTCACAAAAAGCATACACATACACATATGCATATCAGCACACACACACACACACACACACACACACGCACAAACACACACACACACACACTGACACACACACAAACAATGCGTGCGCGCACACATATGCACACATACACACACACACACACACAAACACTCACACACAAACACACACAGCCATACACCTCACCAAAGCATCATGTAGAGCGTCTTCCACATCAGGTCCAGGCCTCAACACCCTGTGACCAATGGGACCTTTGCCTGGATGGGGAATCTTGCTTCCGCTCAAACGACGCTCACGACCTGTCCACACACAATGTTACATGAATCAGCTTCCAGGAATGAAGAAGAAAAAAAACTTGGGTATGAAAAAATAAATATTATGGACATAAACAAATGGGCACACATCATTCACATGTACATTAAGCTGCATTCATGTGTTGTAATTCCCAATGCTCACTTATTCCAAACAATGGTCTTTTTCAAAAAAAGACCCTTTTAACCCCACCATTAAGACAACCAAACTCCGTTTTTGGGGGTGGGTGAATGTTAGGTATGTTCATGTTTGTATCACTCACCTTACAATGGATTATAGAATCTTCAACAAATGCCTTTAACCCTCTGCATGTAAAAACGAGGATAAAGGTGCAACTACATCTGTATACATATAATCATGATACGGGAGATGAGAAAAAGCTCAACCCACCAGGTGCTGCCAGGATTCCAGCCACAGACCTCATGGACTTATGGACCCCTGGCATGGAAATCCCACAATGCTCTAACAACGTGATGCTCTTTGTGTCTTTGCCATCATCTTTAACTCTGTTTGCTTTACCTGTGCCGTTCCTCCATTCCCTGCTGCAAACAGGATCCACTCCATCTTATTCAAATCAAAACAACAAAAGATCACTTTCAATCCCGTGGGTCTGCCACTCATTACATCAACGCTGACTGTCCTACCACTCCTCCATTCCCCGATTATTTGGCGCTGCGAGTGGGATCCAGTCCATCGCACTCAAATCATAACAGCAAAAGATCACTCTCATTCCCCAACCAACTGGCGCTGCGAGCAGGATCCAGTCCATCGCACTCAAATCATAACAGCAAAAGATCACTCTCATTCCCAAACCAACTGGCGCTGCAAGCAGGATCCAGTCCATCGCACTCAAATCATAACAGCAAAAGATCACTCTCATTCCTCAACCAACTGGCGCTGCAAGCAGGATCCAGTCCCTCGCACTCAAATCATAACAGCAAAGGATCACTCTCATTCCTCAACTAATTGGCGCTGCAAGCAGGATCCTGTCCATCACACTCAAATCCTAACAGCAAAGGATCACTCTCATTCCACAACAACTGGCGCTGCAAGCAGGATCCAGTCCATCACACCTGAAGCATAACAGCAGAAAACGAAAAAACAAAACAAAACAAAACTACTCTCAATCCCCTGGGTGTGCCACTCATTCCATCAAACACGGACTGACATACCATAACCACTCCCCCGATGTGGACTGGTCTCCCTGCTGGTCCCCTGGGAACGAGGAATGCCCGTTTTCCGTTTGCCCTTGGGGGTGACAGGGTCACGACCTGCTCCGTGGTGTTGGTGACTCAGATAGCTCCCTCTGGAGGAAGGTGAGGTGGACCGGCTGCTCGCTGGAAAGGGGAGGGAAGAAAGACTGGCATTAGGAGGTGCAGGAGGTGGGATTTTTTTCCCCCCCTTTGCATTTCATAGTAGTGCAATATACTTCCAAGAACTGATGCATAAATAACTTGATTTTCCACTGTTTTAGAGTATAAAGTGTAACGGTGAACTTCAGCAATCTGTCTGTCTGTCTGTCTCTCTCACAGGTACATACACACAAGCATAAATGCACACACACAGTCATACACAGACATGCTCAAACGAATAAATTTATCTTTTAAAATCATTCTCACACAAGCACACTGTATATGAATCTTTCTCCTCACACATGCGCACATAAACACATGCACATCCACTCACACTCACAAATACACATTCTCATTAAAAGCTTCTCTCTATCAATCTCTCATTGCACTATTACATTTATATACATTTTTGTCATGAAGCAAGCATTATGATTATGTACCTGTAAATGTTTACTGCACATCGGAATGTATTTCGATGTCAAGTATGTATTTCTATAACCTTTTGTTATCTTGTGAATATTTTTATTTCATTTCTCTTTGCCCTGAGGGCTGGATGTAAAAACGCACATGCATGCTTATTCCATTTCCCTCATTAAAAAAGGTTCTCTCTCTCTCTCTCTCTCTCTCTCTCTCTCTCT
>JAAQRG010100765.1:0-11276 GCA_011634625.1 Babylonia areolata | reverse complement strand
ATGGGATATGAGCAACAACAACAAAATAAACAGCCCCTCCCCCACTCCTCCCTTGCTTCCATTCTGCAAGATGTGTGTGTCTGTGTATGTGTGTGTGTGTCTGTTTCTCTGTGTGTGTGTGGAGCGCTGACCTGTAGATGCCTCTGGCGCTGTCGATCTCCACACTGAGGGCCTGGCCGTCCTGTACACGGATCAGACTCTGCTGCCGCGTAGCGCTGATGATGCCGGAGAAGAAAGGCAGCTCCCTCTCCTGGTTGTTCACCTTTACCTGCACACCACACACACCCACCACGGAGAAGAAAAAGGAGTTTACAGGATGTCTTTTCACTGTCAGTCATGTGAAATTTGGCCAAGCAGAGCGAACTGATAGGCTTAGTTTACATCAGTTTGATATGGTACAGTGTACAACACCAAACATGATTTAAACTCTTTCACCACAAAGTTTCTGTATAAAAAAAAACATTCCCCAGTGGCAAATATTTTAGAAACGATGGTCTCAGTCAACAGGCTTCAGTTCGTGTCAAAACAATACAAAAGACTTGTTCACTTTAAACTTGGTCAAGGCACACAGGATAGTGACTGTTCTATTGGTGGGAAACTGGTTGCAGCTGTCGAGCTTTGTCAGAATGTGGAAAATGGTCTTATCAATATGACCCCTTCATGTTGACAGAAGCTGCCTACAGCGATGCACTATCTAGTCAACTAAAGTCGGCTATGGCAGTGAAAGAGTTAAAAAGTCTTCTACTACAGTATAATACATTTTCGAAATCTTTTTTATGCCACAAAAAAAAAATCTACATATTACTATTCAATAATTTAAAATGTGGAGATTGGTTTTTTTTGTTTTGTTTTTTTACAAAAGATATAAAAAAAAGAATGAGACAGAGAGTACAATCTCACATTCACATACAAAATCTGGGAGAGGTGTTGCTACAGGCATGAATGGAATACCCAGATTGACTTGTGGCAGGAAAGACAGTGACCATTAAAAGAAGGGGTCTTATCCTCAAAGGGTCAGAATGCGTATGGTAGACTTGGCGGGCAGTTAGTTCTGGAACCACATAGGCACATGAAGCATGAAAAAATTATATTTTCGCGATAGCATAATAGCTATATTACTAGTACATAGTCATTACACTTCCTTCACGCTTATTAAAATGAAAGTGAACTAAATCGATCCATGTGACTTATTGTCATAACAGCAATAAACAGGTTGGATGGCCAAATGTGACCAGCTTCTACAAAATGACAGATAATTTGATTCTCCAGGATACAAAGATATTATATCATTGGAAAGAAGACGGAAAGACCTTTCCAATGATGTACAAAACATGTTCCTAGGTTAAAAAAAATGTAGAAGTTATGGCAGTTCAAAGTGTGTTAGTAATGCGGCAGCCATTTTGAGAAATACAGATTAAAAAATCTGCAACTGACTCTTTGAGACTTTTCCCAAGTAACAGGGTTTCTGTTTGCAGGTTATCAAACTAGGGTCAGTACATGCTTTGGGCAATGATATTCACACTTGATGATAATACTAATGTGATTTTGAATGGTGGTTTCGAGGTGTAGAAGAGTTTTTTCCTCTTGATCTCTCAACAAACAAACCTTTTGTTTTCATTTCTTTTACATCAAAATTAGAATGATGCACAACTAAATTCTTATTCTGTTAAGAATTGAAATAAGCTTGTGATTTCTTTAAAATCTATTTTCTATTTTTTGTACTTTGAATATGCCAGTGTGTGCCTGTGTGGGTGGATGCGCAAGGGTTTGCTGTGTGTGGCCCATTTTTGTTCATTCCTAATTTCAGTGACTTGCCCTCTAAGTATCTTCCATTTCCACTTTATTATGTTTTTTATGTATTTACCTACATGTTTATTTTTAGTATTTCTTTTTCTTTGATGTTAATGTATTCTATTAAGATATCTAATAGATATCAATGTAAAATATGCTGTTTTCGGGATAATTGCTCTGCAATATCGGCACGTATGTGTGGAAATGAACTAAATTTACAAATTTATAGTTTGAATTCGGCAAAAAACAGCGAAATAGTTTGTAATTTAGAGGTTGAACTGTGCACTGGTGCAAAAAAACTCAATTTACCCCAGATGGACCCTCAGCACTGTTTTTGCCTGTAGCGCAATTGAATGCAGCGTGAGTTATCAATCATTCCATGGGAGACGGTCACAAATGGTTAGAGCACTGGATTATCACCCGAGTTTCTAAGTTCAGAAATCCCCTTGGGTGAAGGGTGGAGATATTTTCTGATCTCACAGATCAACATATGTGCTGACCTGCTAGTACCTGAACCCCTTTTTTTGTGTGTATGCACTCATACCATACATACTTTATGAATCCTGTAATCCTTGTCAGCGTTCAATGGATTAAAGGAAACACTAAAGTACCCAGCATGCATCAGCCATGACACATTCATCATCAAGTTAATGTTGGCTGTTTAACTCACTCTGGACGGCCAGATTTCTCCCCTTTTCATCCAGAAACACTGTCATCTGATATCAAGTGGGTGTGCCTGAATGGCTCAGGCCAAAGCTTTGTGTAGTTTTAGAGTTCTGGTGTTCTTTGCCTTCATCCAGCCCTTCAACGCAAGAACTCTGTAACATTGTCATGATCTCAGCAGTGGTGAAACACGTCAATGTCGCCTCTTTTAACGCTTGTATGGAAAGCCTTAAATCAAAAGAAAGAAAGAAAAGGAATCCACAGGCACTGACTGACCTTGTTGTCACGGTCCACCTCGATGGCCACCCCTCGCAGCAGGATGATGATGGACTGCACCTGGGGCTGTCGGGGCCGGTTGTTGTACTTCAGGATCACCGTGAAGCGGTCGTCCGCCATGTCACGCGCCAGGATGTAGCTGCAGCGCCCCGCGAAGCTGTAGTGCTTCCGGTCAAAGGTCACCAGGTGCTGGTCACCCATCACGTAAGCATTGGCTGCAAATGATGATAATAATAATGATGATGATGATGATGATAAAAAAAATAATGTAATAATGATATAACAATAATGTTAATAATGATAATAACTATAATAATAATAATAATGATAATGAGAATAATAATAATGCAGACTGATGGTTATACAGGTTGCAAGCTTGTGGCATTTACACTAAAAAAAGTTATAGAGAAGAAGAAGAAGCAGAAGAAGAACAAGAAAAGGAAGAACAGGAACAAGAAGAAGAAGAAGAAGAAGCAGAAGACTAAGAAGAAGAAGAACAACAACAACAAAAACACCACCACCAAGAACAACAAATGTTGAGGTGTGGACTGACCAGTGAAGGGAGGCAGCCAGGTGTCGGTGTCCATGTTGGGCAGGTAGTTGTTGATGGTGGTCCACAGGGAGTGGCGGGGAGAGGGGATGTAGGTTGCCGCCCACGATCGGATGCGGTTGACGTACTTGGTCACCTGCAAGTCCGGGGGCTCGGAGAAAGACTTCAGGGCCACTGGAAAAAAAAGGCAGAACGACAAATCAGCTTCTCTTCTTCTCTTTCACACTTGTGGTGCTTACACTTTTTGTGCTTTTTTTCAAAGAAGTTTAACTCACTTAGTACTGCCAGTTAGCTCCCCTGACTTTCCCCACAGATAACCCCATTTGTATGGGTAAGAAATAAAATTGCCAAAAAAACAACAACAAATATTAGAATTTATTAACTGAAAATTTCAAAACTGATTAGTAAATCCAGAACCTCATAGAGCCACGATAGGGCCCCTTCATTTAATTCTGTTGTCTGCCTTGTGACAGAGACATAACTGGGTCAGACGCCACTGTTGACACGCACTGTTCACGTGAACACTCACAGTGAAAACAGCCCTCCTGCTTGCGAGCACAGCAACACACACTGCATTTATTGGTCACAGTGGAGAGTGGAAAGGTCAGTTAAGATATTCTTAGCTCATAACATCATCGTGGAAATTAGGTGCCACTCCAAAAACCCAAAAGAGACTGTCTAAGGCCTCGTGCTGGGCCCTTCATCTGAAATTGTTGTAAACAGTAGGACCCGATCGGGCTCTTTCATCTGGAGCGAGTTAAAAAGAATATAATACACCTACAAGCTCTAAAACCTAGGTCTTCATTCTTGTGTTGGGCGTGTTGTCTGGTGGTTGCTTCCTAACATCTTGTCTAATAACACACAGGTATTTTTCTCAAAAGTCTTCCAAATATTTCTGAGATGTGTTCCATGGTTTCTTCAATGTAGGGAGCTCTTCACTGTTGGTCTTGATTTTTTTTTGATTTTTTTTATAGAATTTTGTTTTCTAATATTTTCTTCATAGACATAACAGCATAGCGAAACACCCTGTTGTATTATTCCACTCAAAATGTAGCTCTCGGCAGGTTTGTCCCTCTTAACTATCAGATACATCTGCTTATCATTCAAGTCTCCATTATCTCCCTGATTCCGCAAAAACCATTAGATGATAAAATTCCTGTCAATAAAACAGGGCTAGAATTTTCCCAGATAATTTTTTAGTTGTCCTGGAGACAAGTAAACGAAAACATGAGCTTGTCTGACAGTCCGAAACTTGCTGCCCAACAACAATCTACAAGTGGAGAGAGAACAAGACAGGTGCAATAGCCGAGTGGTTAAAGCGTTGGACTGTTAATCTGAGGGTCCCGGGTTCGAATCACGGTGACAGCACGGCGCCTGGTGGGTAAAGGGTGGAGATCTTTACGATCTCCCAGGTCAACATATGTGCAGACCTGCTAGTGCCTGAACCCCCTTCGTGTGTATACACAAGCAGAAGATCAAATACGCACGTTAAAGATCCTGTAATCCATGTCAGCGTTCGGTGGGTTATGGAAACAAGAACATACCCAGCATGCACACCCCCGAAAACGGAGTATGGCTGCCTACATGGCGGGGTAAAAACGGTCATACACGTAAAAGCCCACTCGTGTGCATACGAGTGAACGCAGAAGAAGAAGAGAGAGAACATTTGCACTTGTCTGCCAAGGATTTACTTGTTCCAGACAATCGCACAGGTGGGTTATTTCAACCCCTACCAAGCGCTCTGATCACTCACCACTCCCGTTCCCCCCCCCACCCCCAACCGACCTCCCCCCCCACCCCCCCTAACAAACAAACTTGTGTCACAGCACAGCGGGGACTCAGCCTAACTCACCAGGCAGGTAAATCTCAAACTGGAGTTCCCCGTTCTGGGGGTCAAAGACGATGACCCTGGACTTGTCGAGGTCGACGACAGCGTTCTTGACACGCGTGATCTCCAGCAGAGCGATATCCTTGGCCAGCTCCAGCAGATGTCCCACGGCCCTGTGGGTGTTCTTCTCCACGTGCCAGTAGTGGTAGGCCCACACCCCCTGAAACGCACACACACACATATCATATATATATATATATATATATATGTGTGTGTGTGTGTGTGTGTGTGTATACAGACAGAGAGAAACATGCAAGCACAAACACACCAAACACACACATATATATACAGATAGATATCATATACCTACACACATACATACGTACATATATATATATAACCAGAGAGAGAGAGAGAGACAGATGCAAACTCAAACACACACCACACACACATACATATAGATAGATATCATATACATATATATATACATATATATATATATATATATATATACACAGAGAGAGAGAGAGAGAGAGAGAGAGAGAGATGCAAGCACAAAAACACCAAAAACACACACACAGTGTTGACCTAGTGGTAACACGTCTGCCTAGGAAGCGAGAGAACCTGGGCGCATTGGTTTGAATCCCATGATCGCCAGTATTTTCTCCCCCCTCCACTAAGACCATCAGTAATATTTTCTTCCATTTGAAACTTACTGAATTTGTTTCAAGGTTACCAGAACACACACAGACAGACACACACACACACACACACAAACACACAGATACACACACACATTCACTGATTAATATGGACACCCAGACAACCAGAACAGCGTTACTGTTATTACACACTCACTTTCCTTATACACATGAGCCAAAACAAAACAATAAAGAATAGAGGTGCGGCACTGGGGTTTCAGGGAGTGGCAGCAGGCAGGGGAGGAAGGGAGAAACAGGGTGAACATGCCTAACCTACACAGTGGTCAAGCCTTACTCATCCACTGACTGATGACTATCACCACCCGACGTCAAGTAACTTATACCTGTTGATAGATTTCATTGCCCTCTGCTGGAGTGTGTGCACAATGTCATGGAACAACTGTCACCACCGGACATCAAGTGACTTACACACTCATACCTGTTGATAAATTTATTTGCCAATGATGTGTAGATTTGCTGGAACACGGGTCTCTGCACAATGCTGTGGAACAACTATCACCACCAACATCAAGTAACATGTGCTCCACAGACTTGCATGCAACTGATGTCACAAAAACACACACACACATAAAAAAACAACAACAACAAAAACCAAAAAAAATCTCATATACTGATACGTGTTGATAGATTTCATTGCCAACGGCATGAATCTGCTGGAACTCGGGTCTCTGCACAGTGTCGTGGAACAACTATCACCACCGCCATCAAGTAACTCACACACTCATACCTGTTGATAGATTCCATTGCCAATGATGTAAATCTGCTGGAACTCAGGTCTCTACACAAATATCACCACTATCATCAAGTAACTCACACACTCATACCTGTTGATAGATTCCACTGCCAATGATGTAAATCTGCTGGAACTCGGGTCTCTACACAAATATCACCACCATCATCAAGTAACTCACACACTCATACCTGTTGATAGATTTAATTACCAATGATATAGATCAGCTGGAACTTGTATCACCACCATCATCAAGTAACTCACACACTCATACCTATTGACAGATTTCATTGCCAATGGCATATATCTGCTGGAACTTGGGTCTCTGCACAATGTCGTGAAACAACTATCACCACCCACGTCAAGTAACTTACATACTCATACCTGTTGATAGATCTCATTGCCAATGACGTAGATCTGCTGGAACTCGGGTCTCTGCACAATGTCGTGGAACTGGTCACCGACAAACTGCTTGGTCCTGGTGACAACGGCCAGGTAGGCCTCCTTCAGTCCCAGCTGCTCCAGCGCCTCCAGCATCTTCAGGTTGGCGGCATCAGCCAGCTGCCTGTAGTTGCTGCCGGACAGCTTGCGCAGGCCAGACTGCGCCGAGCCGTACATCTGTGACAGGCCCTGGTACTGCGGGCTTTGACGCAAGGCAGCAGTGTATCCTGGTAGTAGCAAAAGGATTCTCTTGGTGATAATGACGACACGTTTCTCCTGAAAAGCTTTTCACTTAAGAGATATAGTTATGTCATAATTAACTGTTCTGGTGACATACAATATTGTTGTTATCACCCCTTATTCATATGGGGCTATGGCCTTATTGAATAAACCATCTGAATCTGAAAACGGAGTATGACTGCCTACAAGGCAGGGTGTAAAATAAAAACAGTCATACATGTTAGAAAATTTTTTTTTTTAAAGCCCACACTTGTGTATGAGTGAATGTGGGAGTCACAAAGCCCATGAACAAAAAAAAAAAGAAGAAGAAGAAGAATGACGATAATAAGAATAATACTATGCAAATTGATGATGTTCACACCTCCAAGACAGCAAGCTTGAAAGACACACATACACAGAGATGCCAACCCCTCTCTACTGTTTGCAGGAACAATCAGGAAATTCAGTAAGAACATTCTGAATTTGGTAGGAACACTCAAGACTCCGAGCCACATCAGCAAACAAACATTTTGTCTACTGGGCATACAAACCCTTGGGCACATACACTGTTTGACCGAAATGCAACTTGATTCAGCCACGTTCTCTCTTGTTCGGGCAAACGATAAAGCTGATTGGTCCGCTCAATGCTGTTTCAATGTAAACACGCACACGGTTAGCTGAGCATCAACACATGGGACCAAGGTTTGTAGTGACTGCCCAGGCCTCCTAATTGATAATTCTATAGCGTCTGGGTAATGCTACGATAGGAAAGCATGTGACTATGCTATGTAGCCGAAAATGAACTTATGGGAACAATTTTGACATTGGCGTAATGTCGGAACAAACTGCATAACAAAACACAGCGAAACTGTACTGTGGACAAAAGACAAAACTAGACCACTACCAAATCTCTTTGCTGCAAGGTACTACCTTGCAGTTTGCGGTCAATCTGTCTGGAGATGATGAGGTATCTGCGGTAGGTCAGGTCGGAGAATCTGGCCAGCTGTACGCTAAGCTTGTCCAGTGCTTCTTCCAGCACCACTCTACTGTTCTGTTAACACACACACACAGATATGTATCAACCTTCAGATAAAAATAATCACAAACACATCATCAAAAGTTAAAGATTATTAACTCTTTCACCTCCAAAGGCGACTTTGGTCAACTAGACAGTGCGCTGCCATTGGCAACTTTAGTCGACATCGAAGGGTCATGTTAAAAGGGCCTTTTTTCACTTGTAACAAAGTTTGACAGCTGCAGCCAGTTTCCCACCAATAGAACAATGGCTAACCTTTGCCCCCTGACCGAGTTTGAAGTGAACAGGTCCATTGTGTTGTTTTGACATGAACCGAAGCCTGTTACTGAGAACATCATATCTTAAATATTTGGTGCTGGGGAGTGTTTTTCACACAGAAACTTGGCAGTGAAAGTAAAGATCCCACAAACAATAAAGGTCCCATACCCTTTTACTGTCATCAGGGAAGTGATTTCATTTCCACGGTGTCTAGGGCTCAGTTTCGGATGGCAGAGCCCAATCCATTCCTTCTGCCATTTTAAACTTCCCCAACTAATGTAGGGTACCCATGAGGAAAACTGGACTAAAGTACCTTTCCCAACACTGGATCTTAATCTAATAATATATGTGTCCTATGTGATATAAGCCATGTGCACTTCTTTCATAGGAAACATGAAAGGAAAATAACATACACATTCTCAACACTGAATCTTAATCTAAGAATGATTGTGTCCTATGCAATATAAGCCAAGTACACTTCTTTCACAGGAAACGTGAAAGGAAAATAACATACACATTCCCAACACTGGATCTTAATCTAATAATACATGTGTCATATGCAATATAAGCCGTGTAGACTTCTTGTATAGAAAACATGAAAGGAAAACAACACTCAAAAACACAAGCTCACACACACACACACACACACATACACACATACATATGCTCATGCACACACACAGACACAAGTATTATCACTTATAGTGAAAAGACATTTAACTAATGAAAGCACACACACACACACACGCACACACAGAATTACAGCCAAGGCTGGCGAAATTTGTTCACGAATGTTTCTCTTCTTATTATGCTCATGTTTATGTTTTATTGTGTCTTATAAAGTTTAAGGTTATATGACAATAAAAAGTATTCTATTCTATTCTATTCACACATCACTTCAAAGGCTGATAATTATGCATCAGATAAAAAAAAAAAAAAAATGATACTCAACTACAACAAGTTTGCTCATTCATTCTTCAGCATAACATCTTTTCACCACAAAAAACAAAAAACAAAAACAAAAAACAAAAATGACTGCCAACAACACATACAAGGAACACACCAACACCAACCTTGAGCCCGTTGGCAAAGTCGGCTGCAAGTTGTGCGTATCTCTGAGCCATGGGGTATTTACCCATGCGCTGAACAAACTGTGCCATATCCTGCTGCATCTTGATCTGTAGCTGCTGGAACTGCAGCACCAGGCCCTGCATGCCGCCCCTGAAGAAAGAAACTGACAAATGTAATTAAAACAAGAAAGGCAAGGCCTTCAAGACTCACTTGTGATAAATTAAGTCCCCTAGCATTAATTACAGAGTAATTTCCCTTTTTTACTATCTGCACCAAAACATTTGCAAAATAAATAAAAATACTATGCTTAGCAAAAGATGTTCCTGTTTGAACAAAAAATGATAATAATGACTCCTCTAGTTGTTGTGTCAGAATAAGAGGTCAAAGTGCCAAGTTTAGATAATACAAAAAACATAAATATAACAGTAAATGCAGTTTGCATATAATTAGGCTTCTTCTTTTATTTTTTTGTGCCCATCCCAGAGGTGCAGTATTGTTTTAAACAAGATGACTGGAAAGAATTGAATTTTTCCTATTTTTATGCCAAATTTGGTGTCAACTGACAAAGTATTTGCAGAGAAAATGTCAATGTTAAAGTTTACCACGGACACGGACACACGGACACACACACACACACACACACACAGACAACCGAACACCGGGTTAAAACATAGACTCACTTTGTTTACACAAGTGAGTCAAAAACAACAAACGAATGATGATAATGATAAACGCACATTTAAATGAAATATTTTCTAAACCCTGTCCTGTCTTTCCACATCCCTTAACCCTTTCAGCCCTTGAAGGTCTTCTGCCTGTGCAATCCTCCCAGCCTGGCATGTTTTGGCCTGGCTGCATCAACGGGAAGGGGTGCTTCACTTCAGGCACAAATTTATAGCAACCACTCAACCAACAGCTATCGAACTTCACATAATGACTGACATATGATTTTGACACAAGTTGCTGAAGTCTCAAGACAAGAGATGCACTAGTTTACTTGTAACTTAAAATCAAAAACAGTAATAGTAAAATGTCAGATTCTGTTGATGTTGAAGGTTGTGGTGTATCTTCTTGATTGAAATGTCCGCCACTTTTGTCTAGACTGGTTGATAATTTCATCTCCTTCACTTTCCTAAGAAATATCGAATGAATTATTAGACAAATCATCATTATATGGGGCGAATTCGCTGCATGAGGCAATAATTTCACTCAGCAGTTACTGCACAGTAAGCCTTTGACGTTTTACCATATCGATGCGATAAACTGGATAAAAAATGCACTGATCGTTTGATTTTCAGAGCGAAACTTCGTGCGCAATTGAGAAAAGAAGTTAAATTAGTGTTACTTCCCTTACATAGCAGTTTAATGCATAATAATGAGCTGAAGAACCGGTTTAAATAAACGGGTTTCTTTGCCCCCCTGTCAGGCGGGCTCAGGCAGAGAACAGCGATCAGCGGCACACACCTCTCAGGCGGGTGCAGGGCTGAACGAGTTAAGAGAAAATGACAAATGTCAAAAAAATGAATAAATAAAAGTAGAATATAAAAAACTGATGAGGAGAAGGATAACAATAAATGCATCTATCATTAAAATATTAACAAATAGTAAAGAGTGGTACACAACTTCAAGTCAGTGCTGCTTACGCTACCGATTCAGCTAGCACACAGGTAAATAAAAGGTACATTAAAACA
>JAAQRG010100764.1:0-11280 GCA_011634625.1 Babylonia areolata | reverse complement strand
TCGCTGCTGTGAGAGCTTGGACCATTTAAACTGATTAGTCATGTCAGAGACGCTTGATGTGTTCCTGTAACGCCTCATTACGAATCTTGCGGGCGATCTACCGGCCAGCGATTCGGTGTGCGGTTTGACCTTTCCTTCCTCTGTTTGGGTCGCCGGTAACGATCATGACCAAGCATTCGCCCCGCCCGGGCAACTGATGTGCAAAATGTAAAGCAGCACTGATCATTTACGACGGCACTTGGCTTGCTACTCAGTTCTTTTTCCTTTTTTCGTGTCTCTGTTTCCAACATTTATTCTTCTTCTGAGGAATGTTGCTGAACCTCGTGGTTCCATGGCAAAATTTAATTTGGATTGTGGCAAAGGTAAAATGCTTTCCTGGACACAGATTATTCACATATGGACTAATTTCTAAACGGTACAATTGATTTCGATCTATTCCAGAACGGCAAGTTGACAACAACACAAGATGGCCGACTTGAATCAGAGCTTGAAGGACTACTTGTCCAGATCTCAGAAAAGCAACACAAATGGACAGTCGGAAGGGAAGTCATACTTTTCTGGTTGGTTCCAGAAAGATGGTGATGACGCAGATGATAAAACAGTGAACGAAGTTGCCAATGGATGGTTTTCTGATGCCCAGAAGGACCCTTTACTACCGAGTCTGGTCAGTCACTCGTCAATGCATCACTGATTTCTGCACTATGTGGTCGGATGATCGTTTTTATTATATAGAAACTGAGCAGTTTTCTGTTATGATGGAAAACATGTAACTTATGTCCTTCAAATAATCATATTAACTGAGTTGGTTTGTGACACTTTTATTTACATTTCAACACACATTTTTTATCATGTGACTTTTGTGAGTGTTCAGAACATTCTACACATTATCATCCATGGGGCATTACATCTGTTTAAAGAAAGGTTAACGTCAAATACAGTAATACTACATCACTACATCATTATAGTATACACTGAAGCAATCCTGTGGAATGTGTTGGTTTGTGATTTTATATCTTAATAAAGTAATAAAGTGTTCGGTCATTGAATTTGATAATATATACAAATTCATATATAATATATGCAAGCATCAACTGACACAGGTAGGTTGGTATATATTGGTAACCTTGGACCCACACAGATGGTTAATTTAAAAATAAATCAAAACGTTTTGTTGCAGACCAAGAAACAAAGGATCCTTGGCTTCGTCATGTGTCTTCTTATGGGAACATTTTGCTTCAGCCTTGTGAGTGGAAAAACAACAAAAAACCCCATAGTAACGCATTGTAACAAACTTCAGCATTCATACAGTCTGATTAAACCAGTGACATATGATACATGTATTTCTGAGCATGAACATGCGTGACTTCTTCACACTGTTAATTGTGCTTATAGACTGAGTAGTCTGATGACACTGACAGTGCTGAGTATTTCAATCCTTGACACTGCTTGTATAGATTTGTGTGTGTACTATCTGTGTGCCTCACTGCAAATGTGTGTGTTGGGAGTTTGGCAGCAATATGTTAAAGTATGCGTGTGACAGTGCTTTTTTTTAATTTTTTTTTAATTTCATGTCTGTAAGTTCAACTTTGAGATTTTAGATGGATGATAAAATGTAAAAATATTTTTAATCCTTATTTGAAAAAACCCCAACACAGATGGTAAATTTGTTTTTATTCTTAAAACAATAAAAGCAAACTTAAAACCTACATAAATGATTAATGTTTTGTTTTGTTTATCTATTGTATATGTTAGCAATTTGTGTGTGGGCATGCATGCATGCATGTGTATAACTTTACTATAAGTAATTGACTCCACTGGGGAGAACATAGCTTATGGTTTCCATGAAAACATTGCGTATTCGAGTCATAACCTTGTTTGACACGAATGACAGGAAACCTAGCTTCCTCAGGCTCATAGACCAACATGTATGTTGAGAATGGGGAGGATGACCAGTTGTTTATCCATTGTATATGTTAGCAGTGTGTGTGTGGGCATGCATGCATGCATATTTAGTAATTGACTCCACTGGGGAGAACATAGCAAATGGTTTCCATGAAAACATTGGTTATTCCTCCTGTGGTCAGGTCAACATCTTCCAGAAAACACTGTTCCCCTGACAGCTCTCTAAGCTGATAAAAGTTTCTTGTAAAAATATTTGTGGGTTTTTGCATTCATTCCATCTTCAGTGTTCTGATTGAAAGCATTGTACTATGGAGCTTTTTGAAGTAGCCAGTTTTCCCAGCTTCTGTTTTGAAAGCTGTTTGTGAAGAAACATGTCAGATATATTCTACACATGATTGTAAAACCTGTGGCTACTGTGAACAATTGGTGGATCAAGCAATCATATTCTTTATGCACTTTTTCCTGACTGTTGGCTGAATAGGCATTCATTTTAACTGCTCACCTGACCGTTTGGGGAATAGCATCATTCTTTGAATTTTGATTGGTGTATGATGCTCATGTTTGTGCCATGACATGACTAGTAATATTTATGCAGTAATGCTAATATTCTTAATCTGATCAAGTTATCAAGTATTTAAAGCATGCACTAGAAGGACACATTAACATATTTATATACTGCAAAGTCAAATGGCAAATGAAGCATAAGTAAACCTTAGTCTTTCACTGTTTCAGTTTGAGAAATTAATCATGACACTCAGGTTACTTTTAGAAAGTACAGTCATTTAACTCTATCTTTGTTTCAGTGAGATTATTAAATTAATATTTATGAATATTATTAATTAATTGCAGGCATCTTTGTATCTGCCCATGCTGTTGCTAAAGGCCCGGAAGTTTGCTTTGCTTTATACACTGGGAAGTCTGTTCGTGATATCAAGGTGAGCTTTACATCTTTCAAAATCAATGTTTTTTTTGTTGTTTTTTTTGCTGCATTGAAAATGTTCACCAGTTGTCTGTAGGTGTGCACGCATGTATTTTTGGTGCACTTCATTATGTGCAAAGGAGGGATTAAGAGAGGGGGAAAAAGATTATTTGTAATATGTGTGTGTTTTGTCATGTGGTGAAGGACACCAAAACAAGGAAACTGCTGATGACATTGCTATCTCCAAACAAAAATAAAAAGATTGAAAAAATCCATTTATAAATAACATCCAGAAAAAGAGAGAGAAAGAGTTGACTATGGATGGTAAAGTAAAAATGAAAATAGTATATCTGTAGATATATATACTGAATAAAGACATCTTGAGAATAAAGCATAATTTTAGAAATTCATATGTATTAAACATATGTGTGTGCGCACACACACACACACACACACACACACACACACATGTATAAATGTTCATGTATGTGTAAGTACACACACAAACACACACTCACACACAGGCATTACTAGTGTAAAAAAGGTTTTTATTCCATACATTTTTACAAGAATGCTACAGATTATTATGTGTGAGACACTTTCCTATGCAGTCATTGACATTTTACTTTTTTTTTTCTTTGTTTTCCTTAAAGATTTTTTTTCTTTCAGTTTCTCATTTCTCTGGGGCCCCTACAATCATGTGAAACACTTGTTCTCTATGACTCGCCTCCCCTTCACATCTGTTTACTTCGGGACTATGTTTGCCACCATCTATTTCTCTATGTGGGTAAGTCACACATGCTTTGCTTTTTCTTCACCTTGTTTGTGTCTCCAGGGCTTGAAAACTTTTAGTTGTCCTGGATACAAGCAGATAAAAATAGAACAGCTCAACTTGTAGTTGTTCACTTAATATCTACTTGCCATCCCTCACCAAAGAGACATTCAGTGAAATTATATATCAGTAGAGCAATGAGATGTCAGCAGGACATGATTCATGATATGAGTTGTATACATATTACAGGAAAATAGGATGTAACTGTTTCGTTACGACATTAATTAAAGAAGAAATAAGCAGTCCCACAGAGAATTTGTGAGTCAGATCTATCATTTCAGTGCTAAACTGTTGTTTTTTGTTTTTTTTCCCTAAAACACACCTTGCCTGGGTGACGGGCACAATAGCCGAATGGTTAAAGCGTTGGACTTTCAATCTGAGGGTTCCGGGTTCGAATCACGGTGACAGCGCCTGGTGGGTAAAGGGTGGAGATTTTTACAATCTCCCAGGTCAACATATGTGCAGACCTGCTAGTGCCTGAACCCCCTTTGTGTGTAAATGCAAGCAGAAGATCAAATACACACATTAAAGATCCTGTAATCCATGTCAGCGTTCGGTGGGTTATGGAAACAAGAACATACCCAGCATGCACACCTCCGAAAACGGAGTATGGCTGCCTACATGGCGGGGTAGAAACGGTCATACACGTAAAAGCCCACTCGTGTGCATACGAGTGAACGCAGAAGAAGAAGAAGACCTTGCCTGGGTGAAAAGGGAAGGATGTAAGTGTGATCAGTCTGCACTTAAGCTTATTGCTCAGTCACCATTCCTCTGATAAGTCAGGAATTGGTTGGCCTGGGGACAGGTGGACAGAGCATAGAATTTCACTCATCTGTCGGAAGTTTTAATTGTCCCAGACAGTTGGACAGGGTGGGTTTTTTCAAGCTTGGGTTTCCCTGAATTGCAACCACACTGTGTAATTTTATTGGAGTATTTTCTTTCCTGATGTTCATTTTTGATGCCCTAGTTTCTTTTGACATGAGCCAAGAGCCATAGAGTTTTTATAAAAGGCTGAACTGATGAAGATTGAAGGTAAATTACTGCACATGTATTTTAGTTTGAGATGGCACAGTGTTGTGCTCAGTTTTTGTTGCTGTCAATGTAATAATGTGGCCAGTGAATGACAGTTCCATTGGGTGGTCACATTCTTCTCATTTCAGCCCAGTACACCAGCTTAAGTTAGGAACTGGTTTGAGCTAAATAAAAAGTTATAAAAAAAAAACTTTTTGAAAATGATGTGTTTATAAAGGTGTTGTTTTTGCTCCTGTTGAATGAATAATGATGAACTTAAATAAAATTGTGCTGATCAAAAGATAGGAGGAAGAAGTGGGGGAGGAGAGAAGAGGGACAAGGCATCATGATATGCTCTATCCATATTGAACAGATGTTTAGGATACAGCTGTTTTTGTTAATACATAAATATATTCTGTATTTTAAAAAAAGATATAGAAAGAAAGTTTGTGGAGAGGTATAAGAGCTGATTAACCACATTACATAACTCTTGACTCAAAGGGAAAACCCCCCCCACAAGATAAGGATGTGATTCAGAATGTTATTTGAATGAAAATGCGATTATTACCAGGTTCTGTTTCTTTATTCATCTTGTTCACTCTCAGGTTCACAGTACGGTCTTCACAGTGATATGCGCATTGGGACAAATTGTTGCTCTTGTCTGGTAAGTTTTTCTTCTTGTTTTTTCTTTAGTTGTTGTTTTATTAATATAGTCATCAGGAAGGATGGAATATTTTATGTATAAAAAAGTGCATATGCTCAAGTGTTAGCCTGTTTCACAAGTAAGTGGAAAGACTGAAATGCAGTTGTAATTTGTACACACTAATTCAGTTACATGCGCACACACATGCACATATGCATAAATATGTATGTTGATATATATATATATATGTGTGTGTGTGTGTGTGTGTGCACTCACTCACTGGCATAGAGACACACACTTTTAGTACACTCAGTTTCCCTTTCTCTTGTAGCAACACAGGCAGACCCAGAGACTACACAGACACAGACTGGAACAGATGCACTATCTCTCAGGCTCAACCTCTGTATTTTTGTTTTTTGTTTCGTTTTTGTTTTTTTGTTTTGTTTTGTTTTGTTTTGTTTTGTTTTTCTTTCCCACCCTTTCAGTTTCACTGTCTAAAAACTTTGTGTAAGTGTAGCCCTCTCACACTACCCCAACGTTCCACCACCCCAGTTGATATCAATATTGTATCATTGTCATATGTTGTATTGCAACCCCAGCCCCTCCTTTCAATCCACTAGCACTGCTGCCGCCCCCCCTCTCCTCCCTCCCCCCTCCCTCCCCTCCCTGTCACAGGCGGAATGGTCTCATCATTAAATATTGTGAGTTAGAGTTAACCTTTGAACGCTAACTAAATGTCATGCTTAAGATAACAGATACAGGCTCTAACAAGAAATGATACTGTGAGTTGCAGTTGTGTGTGCGCATGTGTGTGTCACTGTGTGAGTGTGTATCTGTATGTGTGCATTAACACTCTGTGTGTGTGTGTGTGTGTGTGTGTGTGTGTGTGTGTGTGTGTTGTTACTGTTGTTGCAGGTACATAATCAGCTACATTCCAGGAGGTCAGACAGGACTCAAGTTCTTCTCCAACATTTTCTATGCTGTTGCCTCCAAAACCGTGTCCAAAACGCTGCCTGTGTAGTGTGTGTGTTTGTGTGTGTGTGTGAGTGTGTGTGTGTGTGTGAGTGTTTTTAAGTGTTTGTGTGTGTATGTGTGTGTGTGTGTGTGTGTGTGTTTGGGCATCTGTTTGTGTTAATGAGTGGGAGTGAGTGTCACTGTGTGTATGTGTGAATAGAATAGAATAGTGTGTGTGTGTGCCTGCATGAACATTGAGTGATCGTGTGTCTATCATCATATATATATATATTGTATGTTTCATGTCAGTGCAACTGTGAAACAGAACTAAAGGACACTGAACAGTTCATTTTTCTCTCTGTGGTGATTACTTATATTTTGCACTGTGAATTTTACACATGTTCACCTGTCCCTGCAGCTTGCATGTACAGACAACAGTGGAATGGACACTGAAACTGTGTGTTTGGTGAAAAAAGTGGGAACATTTATTTGGTTGGTGATGAGTTTGATGAATATCATGTCATGCAATAAACTTTTGCTGGCACCATGATGAAGGTGTGAACAATGATTCTGTCCTAAATGCACTCTCTGAGATAAATATGTGTGTGGTTGTGTGTGTGTGTGCGTGTCACTCTGTGTGTGTATGTGTGTGACTCAGTGTGTGTGTTTGTGTGTGTGTGTGTGTGTGTGTGTGTGTGTGTGTGACTGAAGCCTGATTGAATGACACAAGAAACGAATGATGAGAGCCTAAAGGTAGCTCTTAGTCAGCTCTACTCAGTTAGACAGCCTGTTATGCAAAAAATAATTTCATTTTTGTGAAGCATTTGGAGTTTGGCCACAGACCGAGGGTAGGTGCCGGAAAAGATCCACATCAATCATCTTATAAAAAAAATAATAAAAGAATCCTGTGATCATCCCAATACAATTTGAATCTGAAATCACTGCTGCCTCAATTTCTTCAGGTGTTTATATTACATAAATTGTATGAATATGCTTTTAAAAGTGCATTGTTGACATTGAAATCTGCTTTCAAACCATTCAGATTGTTTTGAAATACAGCGCTAGGACAAAAACAAAACCCAGACCTCTTTTCCACCATCATTCTTTGAGGTCCTCAGCTACATTCAGAGGATCACTCTAATGCTGCACATTCTGATCAAGTCTGCATTGCTACACACATTCAAGTGCAGGCATACCTTCTGGTCATCAGAGCCATCGAAGTGCGAGAAAGAAAGGGAAAGAACTCTTCTTCGTAGCAGATGACATAAGCGTCAGCAGTGCATGATTTTCACTCTTTTTATGCGTTTGTTCTGGATTTTATTTTTCTGTTTTTTTATTTTATTTTATAGAACGTCCAAGAAACCAGTTCAATAATCATGTAGTGCATCTTTTTCCATTTTGAAAGCATCTGGGGTGCATAGTTATACTTTATCAGAAACCCCAAAGACAGTTTCTATAGCCCGATTTGAAAGGTCAGTGGTTACATGTTGCTAACATTGAAGTGATACTGGTGTATAAGAATCTCAAGTTTGATTACTTGCAAATGATTATCTGTATCAGATCTCGTTAACTTGACAACCGCACAAGGTGACTTCAGATCTTTCCTGTAATGGGCAGTCATGTGGTCATTGGCTCTGACTGGAATGCTTTTAATGCTTATACTGATAACAATTCATTTTTTGTGTGTGTGTGTGTGTGTGTGTGTGTGTGTGTGTCTTAGGTTGGTGGAGGAAGTCAGGAAGGGTGTGTGGGTGGGTGAGAGAGTGAAGGAAATTTCAGTTTCTCAAGGAAACATCACATGGTCGGCGAAAATCATATACATAGATCAGTTGCCTGACTACCAGCATAACCCACCATGCTTAGGTCTTGAGTGCATACATATGATATATATTTGTGTTTCTGTCAGAATAGATTTTGTATACATAATTTTGCCAGAAGACAGGGCTTATATTGCCATGGATTTTTTTTTCATTGCGCCAAGTGTGTGCTGCGCATGGGATTGTGATACATTGTCTCGTTCGAAAGGCTAGCCTGAGCGCTCAGTTTGATTTTCCAGTCAAAGTTGGAAGAAAGGGTGAGACCAGGATTCGAACCATCACGGACACTGTACTGGCAGATCAGCGTCTTAATCATCCTGCCACCTTCCTCCATGAAGTATGTAGAACTGTCAGCACCTCAACAGGAGCTTTCTACAGAAGAAGGAGGGGGTTGGTGGGAGGTGGGAAGGAGGCGGGGGGTAGGAATAAAACCAATGGCCCAAACCTGAGGCTAAAGCACTGATCAATGAAGTGATCAAATGACCAGTCGGCCAGTCAGTGCACCGATCAATGAGTTGATAAAATAACCAATGGACCAGTCAGTGCACCGATCAATGAATTGATCAAATAATCAATCGGCCAGTCAGTGCACCGATCAATGAATTGATCAAATAATCAATCGGCCAGACAGTGCACTGATCAATGATTTGATAAAATAACCAATGGGCCAGTCAGTGCACCTATCAATGAATTCATCAATTAATCAGTCAGTGCACCTATCAATGAATTAATCAAATGACCAGTCAGCCAGACAGTGCACCGATTAATTAATTGATCAATTTATCAATCGGCCAGTCGGTGCACTGATCAATGAATTGATCAAATAATCAATCAGCTAATCAGTGCGCTGGTCAATGAATTGATCAAATAATCAGCTAATCAGTGCACTGGTCAATGAATTGATCAAATAATCAATCAGCTAATTAGTGCAACAGTCAATACATTGATGAAGTAATCAGAGAGCCAGTCAGAGCACTGATCAGTGGACTGATTAAATAACAAATCGGCCCAGTCATCGTACCGATCAATGAATTGGTCAAACAACCAGTCTGCAAGTCGGTGCACTGATCAATGTGTTGATCAAATAATCAATTGACCAGTCAATGATTTAATCAATTAACAAATTGGCTAGTCAGGCGTGCCGGCCAGTTAACTGATCAGATAACCAATCTGCCAGTCAGTCGGATGAGGAATCATCATGATGATAAACTGTCCACAGTGAATGTAATAAATCAACTGTGGGGGAAAAAAATTAAAAGCATTAACACTCCCTCCCCCACTCCCTCCCCCAACAACAAACACTTTCAGTCCCACCATCACTTATCATTGTCTGTGTGTGCGCACACACACAAATACACATACAGTCATGCGCGCACGCGCACAAACACACGCGCGCGCACAACCCAACCATACAAACACGCGTGCGCGCACGCACGGACAAAACAAACAAACGCGCACACACAAACATTCGACGATCAACTACTGTGTTTGTGAAAAGACTTTAGATTAAAGAGAGAACACACAAACCGGATCTGACCATGTCACACACACACACACACACACACACACACACACACACACACACACACACGCAGAGACGCCATCTTAAGAACTGAAATGTTTATTTGCCATTTAGAATATATTACATCACATATGAGGTTTCAAAAGTAAAGCATGTTTGTTTGTTTCTTTTTTCTCACTGGACCGTAGCTCCGTCAAATCTCGAGTCATTCGCCATTAATGTAGCCTGCGTGCCACACGTAACCATCTGACAGTCTGAACCATAGACATATATATATATATATATAATACATAGTAGACAGTTGATTATGTATCTCAGTGGTCTGAACCACAGGCGAGCGTGTCTCAATCGACACTGACTTGTCATGGGACCTATATATAGATGCATAGGAGGGGGAATCCCCCCCTAAACCCAGGAAACTACAACCTCCTCCCTTCTCTCGCTAACCTTTCTTCCCCGTGCTTGGGAGGGAATCCGCGGCTTTTCTGGGGGAGGGGTGGGGGGGACATTATGTGAGTTGCTGATGTCTGTTTGTAGGGGGTGGGGTGGGTGGGGGTTAAACCATTGTGGGTAAACGAAGAAGTTTAAGACTTTCACATATGCTTCTTTCCCCCTTTCCTCTTTCTGTATATGCCGCGAGATTTAATTATCGATGTGTGTGTGTGTGTGTGTGTGTGTGTGTGTGTGTGTGTGTGTGTGTGTGTGTGTGTGTGTGTGTGTGTCACAGTGTCTCCGTCCGAGTCTCTCTCTCTCTCTCTCTGTGTGTGTGTGTGTGTGTGCTGTTGTGTGTTGTTGGGTTGTGTGCGCGCACACGTGTATGTGGTTTTTTGTTTGTTTGTTTGTTTGTTTGTGTGTGTGTGTGTGTGTGTGTGTGTGTGTGTGTGTGTGTGTGTGTGTGTGTGTGTGTGTGTGTGTGTGTGTGTGTGTGTGTGTGGTGTGTGTGTGTGTGTGTGTGTGTGTGTGTGTGTGTGTGTGTGTGTGTGTGTGTGTGTGTGCTTGCGAGCACGTGCGCGAAACAGAAACCCGATTAGTTGACACAGAAAACGATGATGAGTACTGAATGGCATCCGTCAGTCAGCTCTACCCAGACAGGCAGCCTGCCGTGCAGATGACTCCGTCGTTTGCAAAGCGCTTAGAAGTCGGTCTCTGATCGAGGATCTGCGCAATATAAGTATCCCCATCATCAGCAGCATCGTCATCATCATCATCATCATCGTCATCGTCATCTTTACAACCACCATCATCATCATCACCATCATCATCATCATTATCGTCGTCATCATCATCATCGTCATCATCATCGTCATCATCATCATCATCATCGTCATCTTTACAACCACCATCATCATCATCACCATCATCATCATCATTATCATTGTCGTCGCCATCTTTACAACCATCATCACCATCATCATCGTCATCATCGTCATCATCATCATCATCATCGTCGTCTTTACAACCATCATCATCATCATCATCATCATCGTCGTCGTCGTCGTCATCTTTACAACCGTCATCACCATCATCATCATCATCATCATCACCACCGTCTTTACAACCATAATCATCATCATCATCGTCGTCGTCATCGTCGTCGTCGTCGTCATCTGTACAGCCATCATCATCATTATCATCATCATCATCATCATCATCATCATTACCATCATCACATCTTTCTTT
>JAAQRG010100762.1:5000-11239 GCA_011634625.1 Babylonia areolata | reverse complement strand
TCCATGAGATTTCCTGAAAGGACCACGCACTAAATGAAGGGGGAAAAACAAATAGCACGTTATTCGGCATGCAGACCTTCCGGTCAGGGTGAAAAAAAGGAAAACGAGATGGTGTGATCACGTGACAAGATCTGACGGGTTCTCCAAGATTATCATTCAGGTACCAGTTCAACAGAAAACGAGACAAGGCGGACAGCGAAAGAGAAAAGCCAGATTACGAGAACAGTGCCAGTAACATCTGAGTATTATCATTCAGGTACCAGTTCAACAGAAAACGAGACAAGGCAGACAGCGAAAGAGAAAAGCCAGATTACGAGAACAGTGCCAGTAACATCTGAGTATTATCATTCAGGTACCAGTTCAACAGAAAACGAGACAAGGCAGACAGCGAAAGAGAAAAGCCAGATTACGAGAACAGTGCCAGTAACATCTGAGTATTATCATTCAGGTACCAGTTCAACAGAAAACGAGACAAGGCAGACAGCGAAAGAGAAAAGCCAGATTACGAGAACAGTGCCAGTAACATCTGAGTATTATCATTCAGGTACCAGTTCAACAGAAAACGAGACAAGGCAGACAGCGAAAGAGAAAAGCCAGATTACGAGAACAGTGCCAGTAACATCTGAGTATGTACTGGCTTCCATAGCCCACCGAACGCCATAGAATACGGTATCTTTTAACGTGACACAAATACTTTCAGGCGCTAGCAGGTCTGTGCATCAGTTGATCTGTGAAATTGGAAAAAGTCTCCACCTTTAACCCACAAGGTGCCGTTACAGGGATACGAATCGGATTGAGTGTTAAACGCTCTAATCACTCGGCTTTTGCGCTTGTTGAGGCGAGGCAATGCATGAAGGTTATTTCATGTGTTCCCTGCGTGCAAAGAAACATTATACATCAACCTCTTTGACACACACCATCTAAAAAGAGTGATGTCAAAAAGTGAACAAATACAAAAGGCCTACACAAGCAAGCAAGTAACAAGTAACGCTTTCTTCATTCTTTTTCTTTACTTCTTCCGTACTGGACACTTGTATCTACTGATGTCACTGTTACCTGCACAATTGTAGTCACTGATATCACTGTAATCTAAACGCTTTAATCTATTGATATCACTGTTATCCAGACACTTGTAGTCACTGATATCACTGTAATCTGAACACTTTAATCTATTGATATCACTGTTAAACGGACACTTGTAGTCACTGATATCACTGTAATCTGAACGCTTTAATCTATTGATATCACTGTTAAACGGACACTTGTAGTCACTGATATCATTGTAATCTGAACGCTTTAATCTACTGATATCACTGTTATCCGGACACTTGTAATCACTGATATTACTGTCAACTTGAAACTTGTAATTACTGACATGACTGTTTTCTAGATACTTGTTATTGATATCACATTTATCCAAACACTTATATTTTACAATATCACTGTTATTTAGACACTTGCAGTTACAAATGTCTCTGTTATATAGACAAATTGTAAATATCAATATTGTCACGTGCATACTTGTAGTTATTGATATCACTGTGTTAATATGGACGCTTGTATAATTATGACACAAATATCCTGACCAATCAAGTTACTCTGGAGACTTGTAGTTGTTACATGACCATTATCTTGACATTAACATCGCTACTATCAATACTGCGCTAGTGTCGTTGCTAACATCGCCGAACTTAAATGAAAGAAGCGTAAAGATAAACAAACAGCCTCAGTCTAGCTTATACCCTGAAAAACTGATTTGCGTTTTGGGCGGAATGTGAATGTAAAAAAATCTCTCATCAATGTTGACACTAGTTATTTTGTTCTTCCAAAGCGTGATCAGTGAGACAGCCGTTTTGCATTATGAGACCTGAGAGAAACTCTCATTTTAATTTAAGAAAAGAGAAACTTTCCACAGTTCGACAGGGACCTCTCTCTTGTTCTGAATATGTCTCTCGAAAACCATTGTGAGCAAAACTCTGATGATGTAAGCTAGAATTTTAGATAAAACAAGTCTAGATATTGTCTTGAAATCTGCTGGTGTCAAAAATACAACAACAACAACATCAACAACAAAATAAGAAAAAGAACATGGCCTTTGGGATGATAATCCCCAGGGGACTAAAAGGAACTCTTGATAGTAAATAGATACATAGAGAAAAGAAAAAAAACCCATATATACACACGCACAAACATTTATGCGCACATACAACACAACAACAACAACAGCTATCCCCGGGCACGCCTGCTTGTTAATTCTATTTGACACTTTTTTCCCTTTTTTTTCACAGGATTTATGCTACAGCTTCACCTGCAACGACACCATGGAAACCTGCTACCTGTCTAGTGGACAAGACACCTGTGAGCGCTCACATTACTGCAAGGTGAGAGCTTTTTCATGGCACTGGGTCATATGACTATCTATATCATAGCACTTCCCGTATGAAGTAATGAGTGCTTTCCCACCTGCGCTGTATATGCTTCTCTCTCTCTCTCTCTCTCTCTCTCTCTCTCTCTCTCTCTCTCTCTCTCTCTATTTCGATTTAAGTCAGTTGAAGTCAATTCAGATCAATTCAATTCAGTTGATTTGTAACTTTTTTCTTTTTTTCTTTTTTTTTTTATCTTTAAATCATTTGTACTTTCAAAGGCTCGTTTCTCAGCTCATAATCGACATGCACATGAACACCGCACATGTTGAATTTAAAAGTCACAAAGTAAAAGACAGATATATTGAACCGAATAAAAACGTGACAGTCATAAAAACTCCCAGCAGTTTTGCTCACCACGAAGTCAGAGACATGTTCTAAACTAAAATGCATTTCAAGAAGAATATATTTCAGAATAACAGACACTGCTATAGATTTATCATCTATGAATTCATGACATGACAGGTTGTGTCTGCATTGCCGTTTGGTTTGATTAATTGTTTTTATGATAATTTATACTGTAAACGTTGTGTTTTATCTGAATATTCATCTACGAATTTCAGTATTCGTGTTTGTATTTATTTATTTATTCATTCATTTGCATGATGATTTATATTATAAACGTTGTTTTTCAATCTAAATTTTCATCTACGAATTCAAGTATTCGTATTTGTATTTATTTATTCATGTAATGTTTTCATTCAGTCATATGTCTACATATTTACCTTTCTATTCTATTTATAGAGAGAGACAGACAGACAGACAGAGACAGAGAGAGCATTGTCTTCTCCCGAAACTTTAGATCAACTTTGACTGGGCCAGTCAATATGTTTTCTTTTATCTGTTAATTACTTTGAAATTTTTTAATTTGCTCAGTTTTCTCATCAGCTGTTTATTTCGCTTGTTTCATACTCCCTTTACCATGCGATCATTTCATTAAAAGCAGATATTATACGAATGCAGTGTGCGCTGTTCTCTCGAGTGAAATTTTAATGCACATCTAAATTCGTGTGTGTGTGTGTGTGTGTGTGTGTGTGTGTGTGTGTGTTGCACTTGCATGTCCTTACATGTACCGTGCGATTTGTGTGTGTTTGCACGCGCGCGCCGGATTATGTGTGCGCATGCGTGACTGTGTGCGTTCGCGCGCATGCATATGCATATGTGTGTGTGTATGTGTGTGTGTGTTTGTGTGCGTGCGTGTGTGTGTATGTGTATATGTATATGTTTGCGCGTGCATGTGTGTGTATGTCTGCACGTGCATGTGTGTGTGTGTGTGTGTGTGTGCGCGCGCATGCATGTGTGTGTGTATGTGTGTCCCTAACCATCACCATCACCATTACCTACCGCCACAACAGACGACGGTGTACACCTACCACGACACCAACCTGGAGACGGTGGTGACAAAGTGTGTGAACGAGACGTGCGACCACACCAAGTGGAACGGGACCACTTTCTACGAAGAGTTCAACTGCTGCAACTCCCATCTCTGCAACGACATCGAGCTCCTCAGCTCCGACTCGCCCGTGGCGCTCACCTCTGCGACTGTCTTGGCCCCTCTTCTGTCCTCAGCTTTGGTCGTGGGCGTGCGAGTGTGGATTGTCAGCTTAGATTTCTAAGTAAACGAAAAGGGTAGAGGGAGAGGACAGAAAACTAGCTTGTCTTGGTTTTGTGATACATACAGATAGTGTGTGTGTGTGTGTCTGTGTGTGTGTGTGTGTGTGTGTCTGTGTGTGTGTGAGTGTGTGATGGGGAGAGGGTGGGGTTGAGGAGAGGGGGGAGATATAGGGGAGGGGGAGAGAGAGAGGGAGTGTGGTGGGGATGGGTGGGAGAAAAAGCGACAGGAGAGGCGAGGACATAAAGGTGTTTGTCACACACACACATACACACACACACACACACACACACACACACACAGAGAGAGAGAGAGAGAGAGAGAGAGAGAGAGAGAGAGATGACAATCTTCTGAATTGAACGATGTCTCCGTGAGTCTCTGTCTCTCAGTATGTATGTGGTTTTTGTTTGTCTGTCTTTGAGCTAATCTGAGTATGAGTCATACATAATTTCGTAATATCTCCTACTGTTTTTTACCCATCTAAGTAACCTGTTAGAAGACACGTATTATGTGAAATATGACCAGCTTTGTGATCAAACGTGATATGAATAGAAATCAGCATCATGGTTTTGTTTGATATAGCGGCATTCTTCTGCAGTTTGTGGATTTGGCACAACACGTTGGGGATGTGTTCTCTCTGACAACAGCATATTGTATAGTATCAATTCATCTCCTCCCCCCCTCCCCCCGCCCCCTACCCCATCCACACCCCACCTCTCTCTCTCTCTCATTGAAATTTGGAGATAACGTAGACTACAACAGTATGATTCAAACGTCGATTTCGATTGATGTGACCATTGATGCGTATATATATTTTGTTATAGCTGAAACGGGTCTTGTATGTCCATGTACACCTTTTCAGGATGGCTTAACAATGAATAAATGATTCGTATTCGCATGACATATATAATGTAGTTTTGTGTAGTGTAGACCCTGTTTCAGGGCGGAGACTGGATAAAAAAAATAAAATTAAAAAAAACAAGCGCGCCAGTGCTTATCTATTATCCTCGATAATAAAGAATTTGTCTTGTCTTGTCTTGTCTTGTCTCTCTCTCTCTGTGCTCTCTTTTTCAATGTAGCCTAAAACCTTAAATGAACAAGTTGCCCTATTCGGCAAGGCTCTTGGGAAGAGGGACACTCGGGTTCTCCGATATTATATCTGTTACACTGTGTCATGATTAGCCCACCTCCTTGTCGATTCTTTGTTGTCAATTTCGCCTATCTCTTTCGTCTTCATCCGGGCTGGTTTGTATGAGCGATGTTTTAACGTTGCCAAGGTTGCCTGTAATATAGATAACTTCCCTTACTCGATGGGATTAGCATAGAACTTAAGAAAATTCGTAACATTGTGCAAAACTTAGCGCTGCTAAGATCAAATGATATAAGAACAAATGAATTACCTATCGGAGTAGTGAGACGCAGAAATGTTGACGTCATGTAGAGTTTACGTCATGCTCTGGCGCAGGCTGCAGAACTGGTAGCGTCATGTAGGATTTACGTCATGCTCTTAGTCGACGTCCAATGGTTGTGCACACTGTGTAAGTTGGCGAATTCTACCAACGCTGACGTGGTGTGGTGTTCACGATCTTTCCATGGTACGTGTACGCCAAATCACCAGTAAGAAAATACGAGGTGTTGGTAGTTCGACTCGTAACTATTTACCTCTCGGACTTCCTGCCAACCAGCGTACCTCTCTTGACTTGTACCACGTTTGAGGCATCTCCAAAGGGCCTGTTCATCTTCATATATGTAGTTGGCAACATGTGTAGTAGACATATGATAAGAAGCATCGTTGCAGATGACTGAATTATCGAAGAATGTAATGTTGTGGCTGATGGCAATAATGGTAACATCCATACTATTGCTACAACTACAACTACTACTACTACTACCGCTTCTGCTGCTGCTGCTTCTACTACTACTACTACTACTAGCTGAAGATGATGATCATAACATTGACGATATTACAATGATGGCACAAGTGATGTCGCCGATGATGACGACAAAACAAGAACTAATAATTACAACAACAAAATGTTTCTGGTTTTACTGACCATCAAGCACTAACTCTAAAAGTATGGCATTGCTGGCTTCGGAGGAGGCGGTGTAAAAAAAAAAAAAAAAAAAAAAAAAGGTAATAGTAATAATAATAATACCCTCCACACCCCAAGGAAAAAAGCCTGCCTGCATGAAGAAGCCATAAG
>JAAQRG010100757.1:0-10000 GCA_011634625.1 Babylonia areolata | reverse complement strand
GGTTGTTGTGGAGATTGGGTCAGACTGTGTCGTGGCGTCACTGTGACTATGAATCAGATGCGGAATTTCTGTTTGTGGGAAAGAATGCACGTGCGCACACACACAAACGCGCTCACACACGCTTGCAGCCACACACACTCACCCAGGCACATGCTCTGGCACCTAGATACACACACACACACAGACACACACACACACACACACACACACACACACACACACACACTCAAACTGTGATCCACCAAGCATAAATGCTGATCACACAAGGCAGTAAAAACAATCCCTTTGTTTGCATCCAGCCCATTTCTTTGAACGGAACTGTGTGATTCCTTGGCGTGTAATATGCACAACAAACAAACAAATGAAAAAAACACAAAAAAACAGAATTGCTCTCTTGAGTCATTTGTTCAATCACAACATGAAACACATCAGCCCTATTCATAATGTACATCCCCAGACACATGTGGAGCATGCAAAAAAAAGTCTTATGGCGCATGTCATAAAAGACGGTTGGGGATCTGGATGGAAATGCAGAGGAAAACTGAATTAACCACGCCAGCACAGAAACACGAGAGAATGCTTGAATAACGAAGGGCGCCATCACCCTCTGTACGCATGCCATATGGCCAACTGGAATGATGTTATCAACTCGAGGTAATCCGTAACGTCCATGAAAAGCTCATCATCACTGCGGCCTTGTGGTCTATATGCAAATAGGGTGACCTCACAGCCATGCACGTGGCATCTTTCACATGTGATTGGACAAGGGACCTGTTGCCACTGTCAAGGCGAAGGTCAACTCGGTGTCTGTTCTAAATCCGAGTTCCGTCGTCGGCCTCTCTCTCCATTCAGATATCAATATTGTCTCCGGATTGCTACGGGATGTGAAGGGGGAGAACCTGAGGTGGAAAAAGCAAACAGCATAACTGCCCTTCTCAATCCTTACAATCGCCAGCTGAAATTACAGCTTGACACGAACGTGGATTTTATGGAAATGGTAGAGAATCGATCTTCCCAGACACACGAGCGAGGAGAAGGAAAAGAGGAAGAGGAAGATCTTTCCAGACTGTGCTCCTTTTTATGGGTGTCTTTGATCACACGAAAGCAGATTTATTGTAGCTTTGAGGAATGGAGAGGGAGAGATTATTTCTATGTTTCTTGTTACAGTCTTTGTTGATAATACTGATGACAGAATTGAAGATGTATGGGTTATGTCTGTCTGGACGTTTGCGGCCGTTGAAGTTCTTTTTTCTTTTCGTTCTGTTCTTTAATGTTCTGATGAAATGCAATACAGGAAAAGTCGCGTGCCTACCCATGTGTGTGGTTTTGTATGTTACATCAATTTTTTCTCTTCAAACACGGAACCGATTTTAACATATCTAAATCAAATGGGAGTGAGCTTTTGAAAATCCTTCTGGAAATAATCGAACGGCTCAGCCTGGATTTTGGTTCAGCACCCCGATGTCACAGCGATCGTTCCATTTCTCAGAATGTTTTAACTCGATGTGCACTTGACACGGAGATGCGACAGGCAACACAAAATGTTCTGCAAGCACAAGACCTTCTGACGTGACCTCATGAAGGTGAAGGTCGCGAAAGGGTCACCTTTCTGCCAGTGTGGGATTGATATTCCTGAATGATGATCAGAGTATTGGGGGAGGGAAGATTGTCAGAATGTGTTGAAAGTGATTTATCGTTTTGACCTCGAGTCTTCATTCAAGAACTAAGTGCAAAGAAATGTTTGAAGCGCATGTGTTTATTTCTCCAAAGCATATTGACCCCCCCCCCCCACACCCCGCCCCCCCTGCCCCCCTTCCCCCCAGTTCCCTTCCAATGTATGTTTCTGGGCGCGTCATTCTGGTGTTTGCGTGTGTGTGGTGAGGTGAGGTGAGGTGTGGTGTGGTGTGATCTGTATGTGTGTATGTGCGTGCGTGCGTGCGTGCGTGCGTGCGTGTGTGCGTGTGTAGTGCGTGTGTGAGTGTTTATGTGCATGTGTGTGTGGGTGAATGTATGTGTGTGTGTGTCCGTTTGTGTCTGTTTGTGCGAACGTGTGCGTGTGTGTGTGCGTGTGTGCATGTGATGTGTGTATGTGTGTGTCTGTGTGTTTGTTGTGAGAGTGTGTATCTGCATGCACGCGCATGTGTGTGTATGCGTGCGTGCGTGTGTGTACTTGTATATGTGTGTGCATGTGTGTGAGTGTGCGTGTGTGTGTGTGTGTGTGTGTGTGTGTGTGGTGTGTGTATGTGTGTGCGTGTGCGTGCGTGTGCATGTGATTTATGTATGTGTGTACTTGTGTGTGTATGTGCATGCACACACACGCGCACGCGCGCCTGTATGTACGTGTTTGAATACGCGTGCGTCCGTGTTTGCTCGCTTGCGTGTCAACTTGATATAAACAAGTAGAGCCTTTCTGAAAAGAGCACTCCGGTCTTTCATTTCACAGCACGGCAATTTATATTATTGGATGGCTTCTCTCCTGGAAATGAATGCTGCGACATAAGAATAAACAGCAGGGGTTAAAAAAAAACAGAAAAAAAGAAACAACTGTTGCAGGAAAGGGACATCAACTTGATCACGGCATTTGAGACAGAGACACAGAGAGAGAGAGACGGGGGGGGAGGGGGGGGGGTCGGGAGATTGAGACGGACGAGACTGAGAGAGATTCCTCACAAACACTTATCGTAAAACTTAGGAAAGTAGAGCAAGCAAGCAGTTCAACAGTTAAACAGACTTTACAATTCCGGCAAGACGAATGCGATCAACAAGTGCGGCCTTCTCACAAAGAGCAAAACACGTTGTTTTGTACAACATCAAAAACAAGGACTGTTGATGATGAAAAAAAAACAACCCAAAAAAACAAAGCCATTGACATAGGAGGATGGGTGATTCCGTGTTGGCCGAATTTCGCACAGTAACAGACAGTGACGAAGCAGGAATAAGAACGCGAGGGATCGGAGCAGCAGAGATGATGCATATCTGTCCACTTGATTAGATTCTCTGTGTGTGTGTGTGTGTGTGTGTGTGTGTGTGTGTCTGTCTGTCTCTCTCTCTCTGTCTCTCTGTCCGTCTCTCTGTCTCTCTCTCTCTCACTCTCTCTCTCTCTTCTTCCTCCTCCACCTCCTCCTCTCTCTCTCTTTCTCTCGCTACCTCGCTCTGACTTTCTTTCTTTCCTTCTTTCTTTCTTTGTCGGTTTCCACCCCGCCTCTCTCTGTCCATTCTCTCTCTTCCAGATGTTCTTTCTTTTTATATATGTCTGCCTTTCTGTCTGCCTATCCGTCTGCCTTTCTCTCTCCCCCTCCCTCTATTCTCGCTCGCTTTGTCTTTCTCTCTGTTTCTGTCTCTCTGTCCTGCCTTTCTCTCTCTCTCTCTCTCTCTCTCTCTCTCTCTCTCTCTCTGTGTGTTTCGGTCTCTCTCTCTCTTGCTCTTACTGTCTCTCTCTCTCTCTCTCTCACTCTTTCTGTCTCTCTGTTTCTGTCTCTCCCTCTCTCTTGCTCTCACTGTCTCTCTCTCTCACTCTTTCTGTCTCTCTGTTTCTGTCTCTCCCTCTCTCTCTTTCTTTCTTCCTTCCATCGTTCGCTCTTCCTTCCCCCAACTGGCTGTCTCTCTTTTTTCCTTCTTTCTCAATTCCTCCATCCTTCCTTCACTCTGTGTCTGTCTGTCTGTCAATCTGTATCTCTCTCATTCTCTCTCTCTCCCTCTCTCTTTCTGTCTCTCTGTTTCTGCCCCCCTCTCTCTCTTTCTCTCTCCCTCGCTCTCTCTTTTTCTCTCTCTCTCTCTCTCTCTCGCTCTCCCTCTCTCTTTCCGTCTGTCTGTTTCTGCCCCCCCCTCTCTCTCTCTTTCTCTCTCCCCCTCTCTCTCTCTGTCTCTCCCCTTGTCACCCTTTCCTGCCCAAAGACGATGCATCACCCTTGTGTCATATCTGGAGGAGCAGGGAATGAGGGGAGACAATTTGCCGGATGGCAGGGGTGGCGGGGCATCAAGTGGGAGGGTCGGGGTGCACGTTCTTTGTTGTCACTGTCATCCACAGGCCAGGGCACGGGGCACTGAGAGAGCAAGGAACAACAGATGGAAGCTTTTAGTTAAAAGCCCTGCCTCAATCTTCTCGTGCGAGCCATGTGCACAAAATAAACATGCGAACAAAGGCGCGCGCGAGCGCGTGTGTGTGTGTGCAAAACGTCACGAAGGTGCATGCGCGCGCACGCTCATACAAACACACGCGCGCGTGCACACGGCGCGCTGTCACTCGTATGCATACACGCACACGCATTTGCGCGCGTGCTGAAGGACATACCAAGGGCGCGCGTGTGTGTATTATATCAAAACGAACTTAGTATTTTCACCTTAATGTTGGACAGTTCCCATCATATGTTCTTTTTTATGCAATAAGTGATGCATTTATGGATAAACAGAAGAAGACATGAAAGTCAGGTCTGAATTTCGGAAATTGATCTCCAAATCACATTGCTGTCGCTGAAAAACGAGACAACAGAGAAATGTTGAACACCATCAGTATCAACTGTTGAAGTTAAGAAATCCTACCCTCAATAGAGACGCTTGACGCTTTGACACTTTAATGTCACTGGCCATGTGGTCCTTATTTCATGGGTGAATGCGGCTACATGCTTTTGTTGCATAACAAAACATAGAATGAACGACTGAGAGAGATAGACAGATGGACAGATTTTGTGTGTGTGTGTGTGTGTGTGGGTGTGTGTGTGTGTGTGTGTGTGTGTGTGTGTGTGTGTGTGTGTGTGTGTGTGAGACAGAGAGAGGAAGAGAGGGATCTGATATCAGTTTTTAAAAAAAAGATTGATACCCCCCTGAAACGGTGTATCAACTATCAAAGGGTCGGAGAGAGAGAGAGAGAGAGAGAGAGAGAGAGAGAGAGAGATAGTGCGTATCACTAATAGAGTGAATGAGTTGTATTTCCTCACAATCCACTTTAGTCCCGAACGCGAATTGACAGAAATAACCAGGTCGATGAAGCTTCAGGTATGGATACCATTCCAGAGATTCCTTCCTGTCTTCCGGATGTGTTCACTTTGTTGTTGGCAGTCTTTGTCACCCTCCATGTCTCTGTACCACACAGCAACACGATGGAATTGATAGACCAGTTTTTTTGTTGGTTTTTTGTTTGTTTGTTTGTTTTATTTCGACAGCCGCTCTGTACTTGAACTGTATCAGAGCTGCTCTGTCCTTGCTAATCCCTGCGTCGAAATCTGCATCTGTGCCTCCCTGCCTGGCAGTGGTGCTTCCAAGATATGTGAATGATTCCACTCCTTCCCGCAACGCCCTGCCTTCCAGTGCGACTGGCTCAGCACTGGCTGCATTAATTCTCATGATATTCTCATCGTTGTCCTTGTGGATGTCCAGGCCAACTTTGGATGTGATGTCTGCTGGTACTGCAGTCTTGTCCTGTTTGTACTGCTGGTTGTGGGACAACAGGGAAGTGTGTTCTGCAAAGTCCAGGTCATCCAGCTGCTGCCATAGTGTCCATTGGATTCCGTTTCTTTTCTGTTTTGTGGATGTTTTCGAAGTCTAATCAGTGACGAGTAGGAAGAGGAAAGGAGACAGAAGGTATACTTGCCTGACACCAGTCTTGACCGGGAACTGCTTGGTGAAGTGGAAAAGAGACCACAGTGTTATTTTGAAGGTGGTCGCACATTCTATTAGGTCGCCAGTACACTGCTCATGGCCAAGCGCAGTTTTCTTTGACGGAATCTAAACTGACAACGATTGCGAGAGCGACAAAAACCAGCAACAGCAACACTGCCTTTGAACTGAGAACACAGGAACCAACAATTCGGAAATGTAGGGATACTAGAGGATCAGCCACTTACCTTTCCCAAAACGCAAATGACTATTTCCAGCTTTGTGATAATTCATATATTGCCCATGTCTAGGTTTGATCCAGCTACCCACTGCCTCTACGTTCAGCTGCCAAGGCAAGGTAAAACAAGGCAAGGCAAAGCAAGGCAAGGCAAGGCAAGACGTTTATTGCACGTGACTTCGGGGTACTGAAACAGCACACACACACACATTTTTCACATGCAATTCATATAACTGAAACGTGATCTCAAAAACACACACACATCTTTCACATGCACCATATAACTAAAACGTGATCTCAAAAACACACACACATCTTTCACATGCACCATATAACTAAAACGTGATCTCAAAAACACACACACATCTTTTACATGCACCATATAACTAAAACGTGATCTCAAAAACACACACACATCTTTTACATGCACCATATAACTAAAACGTGATCTCAAAAACACAAAAAAGCTAACTCTAGCAAACAAGCAAATGCAAATCAATAAGTCAACTTTTATTAGTAACTGAATAATATCGCAAACAACCATATACAAATCAACGTTAGAATATGTAAATTGTTTTTCCCTATCAGTAGACAAAGTTCTGTCGAAACGAAATACGTATGGAAGAGACAAAGGATTTCAATTTTAACAGCACTCTTTTGTTGTTGTTGTGTTATATATATATATATATATATATAACAATGGCTACAATTTCATTGAATATAGGCGGGTTCTACAGTATGTAGACAAACATTTTTGTCTGATGTGTTTTGGGGTTGTTGTTTTTGTTTGTTTGTTTTTTAATGAGCACAGAAACAAACCATGAATTTCATCAGCAATGTCGTTTGTGGAACATTTTCCTCATTTTGTTTTTATTTCTGGGTAAATGGTCAAAACGCTGTACATCAGCAGGCAGTGCATTGCATTATTGGTTGCTGTACACTATACAAATTCAGTCACACAATTATTTTGTTGTCACAGCTGCTGGTGTGTTTCAGGAGGAATCAGTGCTCAGAGTGACAGACGATTGCATCGCTTTGTAATGTCCGTTCAACTCTAAATGAAGTCCTTAACTTAGCGAGAGATTGACTGTAAAATCGCCCTCACCATTTTTTTAGCTCCATCTTTTTCAAGGATATTCGTGTCTGTCTGTCTGTCCCTCTCTCTTACCCTCTGTCTGTCTAGTTCTGTCTCTGTCTACGCCTATATATCTCTGTCTCAGTTTCTCTGTCTCTGTCTCTTCAATGTTTTCTCTGTCTGTCGTTTTCTCCATGTCTGTCTGTCTGTAGCTTTGTCTCTGTTTCTCTCCCTCCATCCCTCCCTCCCTCCCTCCCTCTCCCTCTCTCTTTGTCTCTCTCTGTCTCCCTCTGCCTCTGTCTGTCGCTCTGTCTCTGTCTGTCTGTCTGTCTGTCTGTCTGTCTGTCTGTCTGTCTGTCTGTCTGTCTGTCTGTCTCTCTCTCTCTCTCTCTCTCTCTCTCTCTCTCTCTCTCACCCACTGCCTGTCTGCTTCTGTCTTTCTCTACGTCAGAATATATTTCTATCCGGTTCTCTGTCTCTTAGATGTTTTCCCATGTTTTTTCTGTCTCTTTGTCTCCGTTTCTCTCTGTCTGTCTGTCTGTCTGTCTGTCTGTCTGTCTCTCTCTCTCTCTCCCTCCCTCCCTCACCCCCTCTCTCTCTTCTCTCTTGTTCTCTATCTCTCTGTCTCTCTCTCCCCCTCTCCCTCTCCCCTCCCTACCCCTTCCCTCCGTGCCTCCCGTGGCCGACACACTGCCTCATTGTAGTGCTGTCCTATCTGAAGGCAGGATCGGTGAGGGGTGAGGGGCAGGGCACGAGCATGAAGTGGAGATCAGAATGCACGCGCTTTGTTTGTGCTGCTGCTGATGATCTTTGGGCTGAGACCAGTACTGGAACAACAGCGGTGGGTCTTGGAGTGGAAAAAAGTTGTAATTAATCTCGTAATTTGAGCCTATACACGGCGATTGCGAGAGCGTGTGTGACATCAACACACACACACACACACACACACACACACACACACACACACACACACACACACACACACACACACTCACACACACACACACAGAGTCACACACACACACACACACACACACACACACACACCCCGTCTAATAACACTTCTAGTGAATAGACGTTAAACTGAAGATCACACACACACACACACGCGCGCGCGCGCGCACACACACACACACACACACACACACACATACATACACACACACACCGTCTAATACTTCTAGTGAATAGACGTTTAACTGAAGATCACACACACACACACACACACACATCGAGAACGAAGAAACGTCGGTGTTTGGTTTTTCTTCAGCCTTGACAAATATCTCGGATTACGTGGGAAAACGATGACAGCAGAAACTGCAGTGAGCTCGTGGCATGACCGTGCAGACCCAAACTTTACTTTTTACATCACGTTGTGTGCCGGAATGCATGCGTTTGTTTTGGGGAAATAACGTACCTTATATCTTTCTGTGCCAAAGTTTATTTAGTAACGTTTTACAGTCAAACAGAAAAAACAACCGTTCAAGTCTTTATTTACTTCGTCCAATCTGTCCAAAATAAACACAAATTAGTTTCAGTTTTTTAGTTTCGCTAGGAATTTGTTGAGAGTACAGCTGATAGTTCTCTACCCAGCAGTTGTGCTGAAGAAGCCGGCCGGATCGCCGACGAGAGCTACGCAAGTGAGTAGCCTTCTTTGACTGAGAGATCGGTTTAACTTGGTAGTCATTATAAAGAATGTGTTCTTTTTTTTTCTAAATCTTCATGTAAGGAACCACGTTAAAAACTAGTCATCTGCTTGTCTGCGTTCCAGGGACCGCACAGCAAGACTGTAGAACAGGAAGAGAGAGGCAGAGACAGACGGCTGAAGGGGGGAGGGGAGCGGTGAATCTAAATGCTTACGGGTTCAACCATCTCTTTACACATCATACACGTCGGTGACTGATATGACACGGGAGGATACCTGCCCTCCTCCTCCTCCTCCCTTCCTCTCCCTCCTTCCCCCACCAACCCCCGCCCCATTACCCACAGGAGGAAAAATAACAACAACAGAAAAAAACAACACACAACGGAAAGCTGTATTTCAAGCTGGCCAGACATGAAGATGACTATGTCGGTGCAGCCCAAATACATCAAACACGTACAAAGCGAGCCCAGCCGCTGAAGACCGTGCCTTACAGTGATGCTGCTCTGACCCAAAGGCAAGAATCGTCCTCCTCCTCCTCCTCCTCCTCCTCCTCCTCCTCCTCCTTCTTCTTCTTCTTCTTCTTCTTCTTCTTCTTCTTCTTCTTCTTCTTCTTCTTCTTCTTTTCCTTGTATATCAACGATCTACCTTTATCAATTCAACATGCAATCTGTGATTTATTTACTGATGATACATCAATACAATATGCTAGTCACAATGTTGACGAAATTAGTTATCACCTGAATGCCAACATGATATCTGTCGAAAACTGGTGTAATGCTAATGATATGGTCGTGCACCCTGAAAAGACAGAATGCATGTTAATTTGTCCTCGTCAGAAAAGACAGAACATAAAAGAAGCACAACTTAACATAAAATATAAAGACAATACTATTAAACAAGTTACTAAGCATATGCTATTAGGCATTACTATTGATCAAAATCTTTCGTGGCAGGAACATATTCATTGCCTCATAAAACAAGTATCATCTAGTGTATTCCAATTATCACAGATCAAACACTTTCTTGATAATCATTCTAGACGTGTGTTTTACTTTTCCTATATCCAGTCTCGCCTCAGCTATTGCTCGATTATTTGGGGTAAATGTCCTCCTTCTACATTAAAGCCACTTTGCTCTTTACAAAAACGTGCCATTAAGATGATTAACCATGTAAATACCACAGGTGGATCTGTGCACAATATGTACAAAGAACTTCAAATATTACCTGTTCATCTACTTATTAGATATAACACATTGATTCTTATGCATACAATTGTTCATAACGCATGCCCACAATATTTAAAATCATTATTTTGTTTCCAGTTCCAACGTAATTCAGATAGAGCTATTGTCCCAAAGCCTAAAATTGATTTATTTAAGATGAGTCTCTCATTTAATGGAAGCATCGAATGGAACATGCTTCCAAAGACATGTCGTCAAATTCCAGCCAT
>JAAQRG010100756.1:0-11261 GCA_011634625.1 Babylonia areolata | reverse complement strand
GTCATGGGTCCCAGGGTCTCTGAAGCTGTACTATAGATCAGCTCATGCAGGGTCCACATTCTGGTTGTCCAGAGAGGCAGATTCCAGATATCTTCTAGCAGCTCCACAAAGGTTTGTTTGATGGTGATGTTTTTCAGCTTAGTGATGTTGAGCCGTTTTGGAGCCTTCTGGCCTTGGGGACGTCTCTTGGGTTGGATTCGAATATTCAGCTTCGAGACTACAAGGCGATGGTCTGTCCAACACTCGGCGCCGCACATGGTCTTTGTCACCATACATCTTGCCTATCCCTTTTCCTGACAATGACGTAATTGATGAGATGCCAATGCTTTGAGCGAGGGTGCATCCATGACATCCTGTTATGGGTAGGGAGGCAGAAAACTGTGTTGGTTATCAACAGTTTGTGCTCTGCACAGGTCTGAAGCAAAAGCAATCCATTTGGGTTGCAGTGGCCCACGCCGTGCTTTCCAATCACTTTATCCCAGGAGATGTAGTCAGAGCCACTCTAGCATTGAAGTCCCCAAGAATGATGAGCTTGTCTGCTTTCGGGATAGCAGCAGTGACAGAGTGAAGGTCCTTGTAGAACTTCGCCTTCACTTCATCCGGGTTGGTCATGGTTGGAGCGTAGGCACTGACAATGGTGAGGTGCTTCTGGCCAGATGCCAGTGGGAGTTTCATGGTCATGAGCCTATCATTGACTCCCTTTGGGATTCCAGCTAGCTTGCTGACAAGTGCTGTTTTTACTGCAAAACCAACGCCAGCCTCAAGTCGCTCTTCACTTCCTCGTCCACTCCAGAAGAAGGTGTAACCAGATCCCCGTTCATAGAGCTCGCCTTCACCTGCAAGCCGAGTCTCACTCAAGACTGCGATGTCGATGTTGTATCTGGCGAGTTCGGATGCAACTAGTGCCATTCTCCTTTGGAGTCTGTCAGTGTCATCTCTGTCCAGGAGAGTCCTTATGTTCCAAGCACCAATGGTGAGAGGAACGATCCTTGTTTTTTCTTTTCTTTCTCTTTGTTTCGACCACTGATGTAGGGTCCCTGCCAGCCTCAGTATGCTGGCCAGGGTGATATGGAGCAGGCAATTTTTAGGGCACCTTTTCTAGCCCCTTCCTCATGCCAGGGAGGTGAGCAGTGCATTCCTAAAGAGGGCTGCTCAGACGCTCAGATGGCTGCCGAGCTCCATCGCTGCTCCTGTCGATGAAGAACGACGCTATGGCCTGAGCCGCCTGCATGCAGGTCTTCGGCTGCAACTGCCAGTGTACCCACACCTGTCATTGCGTCGCTCGCCTGTCACCACAGGACTTGGGGGTGATGAAAGGATGAAGGATGAAAGGTCAAGAAGGATGACTGATGACTTGCGCAATGAGTTTGTTTAAAGTGAAGAGGAGTAACGTCCACCTCACTCTCTCGTCCAGGTTCACCAATTTGCAGTGGCAAGACTAAGTCGAGATATCTGGAGGATGAGCACGGATGCAGTGGATGACCAAGATATCCTTTCGGTGTCTCATCTTGCTCTCTGCACTCCACAGTGTGTTGCTGTAACCGCCTTCCTCTCCGTTGAACCGATAGGTTTCTTCCGCAGATTCTGCCGGATCCAGACTTCGCATGCATGGGTAGACACACCCCGGGGGCCAACTGCGTGTGGCATGTACACAGCACGGTGGAGCTAGATGGCTGTCGGTGGCTCTCCTGAGCCAACGCCCTTTTATGGATCTCCATAAGGGTGTCTAGCCACCCGCCTCACCAGTCCCGGAAGGGAGCGGTGGGAGTGCCGGTTTAGTCGCCAGCAACCCGACCCTGAACAGGTTGTACTGGATTACAGATTACCAGTAGCAGATCTAATGACCTGACCTGACCCTACACACCTGTGTGTAGTATGGAACTGACCAATGGCGTAGTTCAGTCAACATAGGCATTTAGTCACTTGTAACTGTCAAAAAGTTAGAACTAAGCAATGCAACTGGTACGTGATCCAGTAGGTAGTCCAGGTAAGTTATGTCAATCATTCTGTATTATTTCATTTTGTTTTGATGTATTCTCTTCTTCTTCTTCATTAGTGGACTGCAACTCCCAGGTTCACGAGTGGGCTTTTACATGTATGACTGTTTTTACCCACCATGTAGGCAGCTGTACTCCATTTTCAGGGGTGTGCATGTTGGGTATATTCTTGTTTCTGTAACCCACCAAACACTGACATGGATTACAGATCTTTAATGTGCGTATTTGATCTTCTGCTTGCCGTATACACACAAAGGGGGTTCAGGCACAAGCAGGTCTGCACATATGTTGACCTGGGAGATCAGATTGGAAAAATCTCCACCCTTTACCCACCAGGCACCATTACTGAGCCTCAGATTGAAAGCTCCAATGCTTAAACCACTCGGCTTTTGCGCCCTTCTTTTAATTCATTCTGTTCTGTATATTTTGGTTTATTTTGTTTTGTTGATTTTATTTCACTTGATTTCATTTTGTTTGATTTTATGATACTTCCTTATTTTTTTTATTTCAAGATATGATTCAGAGAGGACCCATTTATTGGAAGTCGCCATTTTATGAAATTGCTTACTCGGATGTTATATTTGTATCATGATTATATGGAATCTGGTATTTTATGGAATAAATCATTACTTTTGTCAGATTTTAGGGTAATGTGAAACTCGCTGCAATTTGACATTTCTTTCGAAAGTTTAAGGCAGATTTCAGTGCAACTTGGACCAGAGTAGAAAATCAGTTTTTAAATATCTATATATATATATATATTTTTTTAATGAATAAAATTAAAAAAAAGAATAGAAAGAAATAGATATTGATTTTTTTTTCTTTGGAGACATTTTTTTTGTGTGTGCTCATGTTTGTATTTAGACACGGTGTGAATTGATGAAATGACAAAAGTTTTGGTTTGTGTGTGTGTGTGTGTGTGTGTGTGTGTGTGTGTGTGTGTGTGTGTGTTTTACTTCATCTGTCACCACCAAATATTGCTTAGAATAGGAAAAACTACTTCTTTCCGGTTTTCCACACATCCTAGTTTTCATGACAATGCTTGCATACATCTGCCAGCAGGAGTTAGATTCTACCAATTTATGGACCATTAATCTGAATGTACTATGGGAAATAATCATTTTTAAACAGATCTTACTCATCTGATAATGATAATAATGATGATAATAATGATGATAATAATGATACTAATGATAATTATAAATGGAGGATTATATAGCGCAGCACCCTCATCTCAGATGGGGCTACCTGCACTTTACAATAAAACGTGCAAATTTAAGAAACAGTTACATGGAAGCATGAACAAAAATCAAAACAGGCAATATCACAGTCTCATGTCACATAGGCCCAAATCACAGCAAAATAGATACATCACATTCACCACAGTCAAGGTATACACCAAGAAACCAGGCATCTCATAAATTACACACACACACTCACACACACACACACACACACACACACACACACACACACACACACAATGTATATTTATTGCTATTTGTGCTCGTATTATTTCTGTTGTTGCTGTTGTTGTTTTTGATAGAATTTTTGTGTGTTTCTTGTAATTGTTTATTTCTATATTATCCTTTCCTGACCCCCACTTCCCCATTTCTTCCTTTTTAAAAAAATTTTCTTCTTGTTTTTTTTTTTCTGAGGGCAGGATGTAAAAAAGCTGTATAAGCTTATTCCTTTACCCTCAGTAAAGATCATTTTGACTTGACTTGACTATTATCATCATACCTTGCTAAACATTCCGTTGTCCAGGTGTCTGACCTTGCGGTTGATAATTGTGTGTTCAGGACTGGATGGATTACCTGGAAGCAGAGGTAACTCTGGTTTACCTGGTGGTGATGGGCAAATGGGGCGGTCAGGTTTGAAAGGAATGGCAGGCCAGGATGGTCGACCTGGAATTCCAGGTGAAAAGGGAACACCTGTGAGTATTGCTGTGACAGTGGTGGTACATAGTGCAAGGTGATACATGTAATGATCATAATAACCTCCCACCACCCTCTAAAAAAAAAGAAAAAGAAGACAATGACTATAGCAATTAATGATGAAGATGACGACAAGGATGAGGATGACGTTGATGGCGTCGCACATTTGTATAATGTTTCTGAGCGCATTTAACGACAACACATGTGGCATGATTATGGTGCAGGAATAAAACAAAAAAAGAAGAAAAAAGTTTAAGATACAAATTTATTAAAAACTATTTCAAAACAGTATAACACCACTAACACAACACATACACATACACACCTGTACTGCCTCATTTTCCTCCACTCATTCCCTCTCCCGCTCATTCACTAACCTACTCAAGACACACACAGACACAGACACATTCACAGACACACAGGCAAACACAGGCACATACAGACACGCACACACATGCATACACACGCACGTGTGCACGCATGCACACACACACACACACACACACAAACATGCACAAACACGCACACACAAACACACACACACACACACACACATTATGACATTACGTCAAAATGTATAAAGTGTAGTGAAGTGTAGGATCATGTAATTTTGTCATGTGCTGTACTAGCAGAGAGGAGGAACATGGTGTAGTGTACTGAAGTGCTGTGTGAATCCCTGAAAACAAAATGTGGCTACCTCAATGGTGAGATTAAAAGCAGCTGCTTTCCTAAAAATCTTACAATTGGTGAACCTATGAGTTCTGGATGAGGAACCAAGATACGGATACGGATGATTTATTCATCAGGACATAGCCCCTATGAAGGGGTACACAAACAACATTTGTTACATCACATTTGTTTGCATAAACACGAGGAAACCAAAATCACATGAAATCACATGAAACACAGATACATTTGCAAAACATATTATGAGGTTGCAATTTCTCTAAATTTAAACGCTTTGTGCAGGAAAATGGACAAACTCCATACATCATTTTGCCTTTTGGACGACACCAATAAGCACAACTTGAATGTACAAGGTTGTCGGAAATATCTGGCTGGAATATATCTTTCTCTTAACCCCTTAAGAGCCGAGCAGATCAAAACAAAATGCACTTTGTCTTCTTTGTCTTCCTGGCATAATGGGCAAATCAAATCATTAAGATCAAATTTACTGTATCTGTAACAATGTACAGCCAAACTCGACACACACAACCTAAATCTTGTGGTTATTATTCTTAGATATTTGTCCATGTTTAACGTCAAATAAGGGTTCATATCATGTAGTCCGCAAAATGTTCTAATGAGGAACCAAGAGAGAGAAAGAGAGAGCAAGAGAGAGAGAGATGTTCGATTCCCATCAGAGGAGATTTTTTTTCATAGCTGGTTACTACTTGGAGGACGACAAAGCACAAAGATCATCCACTTTACAGATGCATCTTAGGAAATGTTGCTCAGATTTCCTGGTCATCGCTGCTGGTGTCCCTATCCCTGAACCTGGTTGATGCCGGGATGCATTGTGAGAGTCCAGCCTTGTCAAGTTGTTCCAAACCTAGATGGACCCATGCAGCAGCATCTTCATCACCCCCATCATCATTTATCATCATTATTGAAATATAAAAAACAAAACTTCCCAAATTCTGGGTCACACACGCACACACACAGGCAGGCAGGCAAGCATGCACGCACGCACACACACCACCACCACCACCACCAATAACAACAACAACAACATAAAAAAAATCATCAAAACGAAACAAACAAAAAAACCCAACAACCCAACCTTTGGTGTGTCCCAGGGTCTGCAAGGTCACACACACACGCACACGCACACGCACACACACACACACACACACGCACACCACCACCACCACCAACAACAACAATATCAAAACAAAACAAACAAAAAAACCCAACAACCCAACCTTTGGTGTGTCCCAGGGTCTTCAAGGTCACACACACACGCACACACACACACATACACACGCACACCACCACCACCACCAACAACAACAACATCAAAACGAAACAAAACAAAAAACCCCCTTTGGTGTGTCCCAGGGTCTGCAAGGTCCACCTGGAGAAAGTGGCCGGCCAGGAGTAAGAGGCGAGCCAGGTCGTAACGGGTTACCTGGTGTGGATGGTCGGCCAGGTGATGATGGAGACCCTGGCTTACCTGGTCGCTCAGCTCTACCTGGCCTGAAGGGGCTCCGCGGCGAAGACGGGCTGCCAGGGCTGGATGGGGTCCCTGGGGAACCTGGGCGCAGGGGAGTGGACGGGAACCCGGGTTCCCCTGGTAGAAGTGGGGAGCCAGGTGAACGTGGCTTTGATGGGCGGCCCGGATTTGACGGTGAATACGGACGCACTGGTGAGTACGCTGAAGTGTCAGTTGTATTGGAAGTGTATTGAAAACTAAAAGGTTTTTGTTTGAAGGCTGCTTTGCTTGGCTCCCCGAATCACTCCGGTTTGGTGGGGGGGGAACTCTTTGTTGTAGTTAAGAGCTTATGAGTTTGATAGTCATGTTTCTGGAAATGGTGGAGAAGTTCCCATTGTTTTGCGTTTCAAGTTGTCGCTGTCACTTAATGTGTTTTATTCACTGAAAAGACAAGCTCGTTGTTTAATATTTGGTTTTAAATATAATGAAGCACAAAATGTTGGAACCATGGTTACTCAAATTCAGGTAGTTCAGGGTCAGTACAATAGCTACATAAATCAGCAAGCATAATAATAATAATAATAATGGTATTTATATAGCGCTGAATCTTGTGCAGAGACAAATCAAAGTGCTTTCGTACCAGTCATTCACACGCATGCATAACTATAAAACTGGAGAAACTGAATACAAGGAAGAGGCAGGGAAGGGAGGCTGTTTTGGGAAGAGGTGAGTTTTAAGGTCAGACTTGAAAGAGCTGAGTGCGGAGACCTGATGAAGCGAAAGAGGAAGCTCATTCCAATTGCAAGGTCCAGAGACAGAGAAGGATTGGCGGCCAGCAGTGGAGTGTTTGAATCTGGGTATGCGTAAACAGAGTGGATCCGAAGCCGACCATAGTGAGCGAGATTGAGTGTAGAGGTGAAGGCAGTTTCTGACCAAAACATGGCTGATAACTCACAAAGAACCTATTTTCATTGAATTTTGATAAACTCATTATAGAATGAAGAAACTGGATTTGGACAGTGATAACAATGATAACACTATCAATATCAGCAGTAGTGATGATGATGATGGTGATAATGATGATGATAATAACAAAATGATAAGAAGATTGATAATAATAATGACATTTACAAAATGCTAAATCTTGTTTGAAAACCAATCAAAGCATTAAACGATGGACAAAACCAATATTTATTTGCAGAAGATAACCAGGCATGATCAAAATAGCGAACCTGGCTGTTATCTGTTTTGATATCTGCCCAGAGAATTTCATTGTTAAGATTCTTTTACAGAAGGAAAACCAAACAATAAAGAGTGAAACTCTCACCACACAGAAGGAATGTTTGATAGTGTGTGTCTCTGGTGTATAGCACCTGTACAGTGATGATTGTTTTACAGAAGGAATGTTTGTGGTCATAGCCATTGCTGTTTTGTACCTGTACAGACTGTACTGTGTTGATATCTGCCCAGAGAGTTTCACTGTTATGATCAATTTACAGAAGGAATCTTAATTGTGTGCATCTCTGGTGTATAGCACCTGTACAGTGATGATTGTTTTACAGAAGGAATGTTTGTGGTCATAGCCATTGCTGTTTTGTACCTGTACAGACTGTACTGTGTTGATATCTGCCCAGAGAGTTTCACTGTTATGATCAGTTTACAGAAGGAATCTTAATTGTGTGCATCTCTGGTGTATAGCACCTGTACAGTGATGATTGTTTTACAGAAGGAATGTTTGTGGTCATACCCATTGCTGTTTTGCAGACTGTACTGTGTTGATATCTGCCCAGAGAGTTTCACTGTTATCATCGTTTTACAGAAGGAATGTTCTGTTGTGTGCATCTCTGGTGTATAGCACCCGTGCAGTGTTTTACAGATGGAATGTTTAAGTGTGTGCATCTTTATTGTACAGCACCTATACAATGATTGTTTTACAGAAGGAATGTTAATGGTCATATCCATTGCTGTTTTTGCACCTGTACCGACTATCCTGTCTCTGTCTTCAGGCGAGCAGGGCCCCATTGGCAGACCTGGAGACCCCGGACCACCTGCACCACCTGGTGATTAAATCTTTTAATTTTGTCATCGTTTTTACTGCATGTTGTATCCTGCATTGTTTAGATCTGGGAGTGAAATGTTGCTTCTTTTCTTTTCTTTTTTTTTTTTTTAAAGTGTGTAATATCATACATTATATAGATCTGGGTGTGAAATCTGTCATTGTTTGTACCTGGTGTAATTCATCATATGTTATTTAGATATGGGGGTGAAATCCGTCATTGTTTGTACCTTGTGTAATTTTATACATTATTTAGATCTGGGGGTGAAATCTGTTACCTGCATTATTTAGATCTGTGAATGAAATGTATAATCTGTAACATCATACATTATTTAGATCTTGGGGTAAAATATGACACTGTTTTTACCATGCTTAATGTCAGACATTATTTAGATCTAGGAGTAAAATGTAGCTCTGTTCTTACAATGTGTAATATTTTACTTTATTTATATCTGGTAGTGATATATATCACTGTTTGAACCATATGTAGTGTCATACATTAGTTAGATCTGGAGTGGAAATGTCACTGTTTGTATGGTGTGTAATATTATATCTTATATAAAGTTCAGAGTGAAATTTGTCACTGTTTGTACAGTGTTGTATTATATGTTATTCAGAGTTGAGGGTGAAATTTATCACTGTTCTTTTGATGTGTATTTATGTGTAGCATCATAAATTATTCAGATTGGGAGTGGAACTGTCACTGTTTGTTCTGTAAGTTGTATTATTTAGATCTGGGAACAAAATATGTTGTTCTGATCAAGTCTGGACAGCACAGTGAGAGTGTTCTGTCCCATGTGGACTGGATAAGAATAAGATAAAACTGGATTTTCAGAAACAGTACAAGTTATCACAAGTTTACTTAAGTCAAAGCTTTCTTTTTAAGCTAGAGCAAAAGAGAGGCACTAACCTAAAAATGCTGAATGCAGATGACTGGTGTCAAAATTAATTGTGAATAGATTTTCCCTGCCTTTAGAACTGTATTTGTATTTGTATTTTATTTCTTTTTATCACAACAGATTTCTCTGTGTGAAATCCGGGCTGCTCTCCCCAGGGAGAGCATGTCACTATACTACAGCACCACCCATTCTTTTGTATTATTTCCTGTGGACTTGAATTCACTGGCCATAAAAGGCTGTGGGACCTTTAACCTTAAACCTATAAACTCAGACTGCGTTGCCCTGTGTTTGAATGACAGGTCGCCCAGGATCCCCTGGCGACGATGGGCGGTCCGGCATACCAGGACTTCCGGGACAGAGAGGTTTCATGGGTGAAGATGGTCTGCCTGGTCGTCCTGGTCGCAAAGGAGAGAGGGGAGAAGCGGTCCGGATGACTCGAGGTCCCAAAGGCTATCCCGGAGACCCGGGTAGGCCAGGCCTGCCAGGTAAGTCTTGGTCTCGCTGGTCCTTCTGCAGGTATCGCTTGTGGTTGGGTTTTTTTTTTGTTTTTGTTTTTTATCTGACTTTTTTAGGATATCTTTGCATCTCACTTTGTGGTTTGTGTGTGTGTGTGTGTGTGGAGGGTAAGGGGACTTGAATGTGTGTATGGGAAATGTACCTGTTGTGTTGTATTACTTGTTTGTGTGTATTTAGGTTTATATGTTGCTTTGAAAAAAATACCAACAAAATCTTTAGTCCACACTTTGCCATGTTGTGTTTGTGTTGGACTTGGCTGTGTAGGGTGGGTGAGGAGGATTTGTTTGCTTTTAATGTGTTTCGTAGCTGTGAAATAGTCTGTGTGAGTGAGGAGCAAGTAGATGCATAAATAATTTCCAAGTGGATGAATAAAGATGTATTGTATTGTATTGTATTGTATCTTCAGTTTTTGATCATTTTTCTTTCTTTTTCTTAAGTTAGAGCATCAGGATATGTTTGATATTTGTTTTTGTTTTTTTGCAGTATTTAGAATCATTTTGGGTTAAAAACAAAAATCAAAGCAGTCTGAGTGTTGCTTGTAGTATTGTGAAAAGTGTGTTTGCTTGTCTTTAATGCGTTTCATAGCTGTGAAATAGTCTGTGTGGTTGGTGAGATTGTAAATAATGAATTGAAACATTTACTTATTTCTCAACCCTGAAGTTGTTTTCTTCCTTGTGAAAGGCTTTTCTATTTTAAGTAGCTAAAAATAAATGAATAAATAATTTTTTTTTTTTAAAAGAGAGAAAGGAAAGTGTTCTCAGCATGATACAATCTAATATTTTGAAGAGAAAAAAAGAAGAAGAAAGTATTTGCTTCTTGATTACATTGGTGTGTTATTGAGTGCGAGTGTTTGTGTGAGTGCCTGTGTGTCTGTGTGTGTGTGCATGAATATGTGCATACATACATGCATGCAAGTGTGTGTGTGTTCACATCACTGAACAACTTTCATCTTAAAAGCAAGATTCAAAATAATGTCAACAGACAGGTAACATGTTCTGACACTGTTCATCCGGTGGTGACAGGTGTCTGTAAACATACTTACGTAGGCATGGCTGCAACAAGCTGACAGTTATTGTGCTTTCCACAGGACGGCAGGGTATCAAGGGTATGGATGGTCTACCTGGCTTACCTGGGCTGGGAGGGATGAAAGGGAATCCTGGACGGCCGGGTGCACAAGGATTTTCAGGTCGACCCGGTGAAGATGGCCGCCGTGGTGAAGATGTAAGTCGTGGGATGGGCTTTGCAAGATAAGAAGACTCGTATATTTCATTCTTGGCTTTGTGTTGGACATTGTGGGTCTATGTTTGTCATGGTGGTGAGGAATGTGTGAGCAAGGCCTATCTGTACTGATGTCTGTGTGTGCTTGTGGACATGAATTCGTTGTGTGTGTGTGTGTGTGTGTGTGTGTAAAGTAGTAGATGTAGTAGTGGTAGTGGAAGTGGTGGTGGTTGTTGTCTTCATCATAGGAGAAGTCTTCAGTTTTATTTATTTCCACTTCTAGTGATGAGACAAAACAGTTTTCTGTATCTGTGCATGTATTTAACAAATTTTTCTTTGTCAAATAACTTCCTTCAAGCTGTGGCTTCCATGGAGGAAGAGGAATTTTGTTAAATGTCCTCTCACATATACAGTGATTGTGGATGATATATGGCTTCCAAGTTTGAAGCCACTGCCATTGTTTAACTCTCTCCATACGAACAG